>JAPMLY010001612.1:0-30000 GCA_026401115.1 Tetraselmis chui
ATCTGAAGATATAGCGCGACATAAGCATGTTTACCCGAGGGCACGTTTTGCCAAAGATGTCAGCTTGCTTACAATTTGGCCAAAAGACCACCACAGGCTTGGCCTGGGGGAAGATTAGCGCTAATTATGGGTTGGGTGGGTGGGTTGCGCGAGCCAGATGGGCGAGCGCAAAGCAGAGAGTGCCAGTGCTCGGGGGTTGCACCGGCTTAAGGGGCTGTCGCTAGCTAGTGCTGCTGGGGGCAGGGCATGGGGCGTTGCGCTAGGCGTTTCCTCAGTCCTCGAGGGTTCCCTCGAGGACTAGGTGAGACGCGCCGCTTTTACAGTAACGCTTTACCGTTCAGTTTTGCGTTCTGTCACATATGTAAGTAAGTTTCGCAAACCTCTAGATTTAAAACAATCTGACTATTTACCCGAGGGCACGTTTTGCCAGTAACGAAAAACACCGGAGGTTTTGCGCAGCCTAGTCTTGATGAAGCGGTTTGGCTGGGACGAGCCAGCCGAAGTACTGCCACGCCGCTAGAGATGGGGTCATGGTGGGGTCGATGTATTTCCCTTCTGTGACATAGTTGTTTTTGGCCCAACCACCCATGTATTTGACGACGTGGAGTGGGGTCCCGATGCAGCTAGCGGCGGAGGCGGCACCTTTACGTAGGCTGTGCGATGTCCATTTGAAACCACTCGGAGGTGTGGCGCCGACGGCGTCGCATGCGTCGAGGAGCCAGACGGAGAGTGTCGCAGCCGCTTGCCAATCGCCGGAGTTTTCGTAAGGTACGAAGCTCCATAGTGCGGCTGGGGGGGGGCTGTTGTAGAATTTCTTGCAATAGGCGGTCCGCTGTGTGCAATAATATTCCAGAAGGTCTGCCAGAACTGGATTAGCAGTAGTCGGGATAGCGAGGATAGGTTTGTCGGCATTGCTGCGCCTTTGATCGCCCTTAGCTTTTCGGATGAAGAGCCAAATTTTCTGGGATGGTCGGTCGTCTACGAGGTCCTGTGCTATACACCTTACTCATGTTTCGGCTCTGCAGAAAAACGCATAGTTTGTGCAGACTGCCAGTAGCGCGCGAAATTGCGCGATGGGGTGCCGTGAAGTAGGTATCCACTGGAGGTGTTTACGGAGGTTGGCGGCTGCGGTGAGTAGCGAGAGTGCTAGAGGGGCCGGTAACGGGAGGCGCGAGTCCGTTGCTTGTAGACGCTGTTGCTGCATCTCGAGTCCGCGTCGAGCGTCGGCCAAGAGTTCCCCGACCGCGATCGGCTGCTGCTGCTGGTCGCGGAAAAAACTTGTTGATGGCTGAGTAGTACTGCTGTAGCGATGCAGCGGCGACGGTACCTTGTAGTCCCAACCAGGCCGTGTAACGAACGACTGATTGTGTAGTAGCTTGTAGCGGATGGATATGTTCCTCGTGGCAGAAAGCGGCAAATTGACGCATGCCGCTGTCGTAGTTGGAGTATGTTGTCGGGGCTAGGGAGCTGCTCAATAGGTGCAGCGCAGTGGTACCGATACGGTCGGTGACCAACAGGTTGCGAAGTCGACCAGTCATGGTAGCCGTCCACGGTGCGTGTGCGTTTGGTTCTCGTAATGTGTAGCGGACAGGCCGCGAGGGCTTGAGGGACTGAGTGGCTATAGCGCGTAGCTCCGTGAGGCTTGAGCTGGCCGTCCGTAGTGTGCGTCCTATTGCGCCTTTGCGGGTGTGTAGCCAGGCCGGCGTGGCAGTCGAAAGGCCACGATGCTCCATCCTGGTCGTCCGACCCCCTCGCGTGAGCCTCGCCGACCGGGGAAGAACAAGTCGCGCGAGGGGGGGTAGTGGATGGTCTCGGTGGCCAAGTTGTGGAAGTCCTGGAACCACGGGTTGTGGGGCCAGTACGGTGCGATGACGGTAGCAGCTGCCCCTGATTGGCGGAGTTTCGCACAGAGGGCGGGAAGAGCTAACCACGGCGGGTTGCAGTAGTTTGTCTCGCATTGCCACGCGGCGTCCGGGAGGTGTAGACAGTCTACGTCCTCGCATTTTGGGTCGCGCCATCGGGCGTTGAAACGCGGGAGCTGTGCGTTTTCCATCGATGCAAAACGGTCGATCGAGTGTGGTCCCCACGCTGTCTGTAGGTAGGCGAATTTTCGAGGCTTCAGCTGCCAGTCGTCGCGGTCGAGCTCTCGGCTTAAGCTGTCGGCCCATATGTTCGCTGCCGAGCGGATGTAGCGGGGTCGGATGCTGATGTCGTTGACGTCGAGGAGGTGCCAGAGTCGGCGTAATTCGGTCATCATGACCGGAGAGCGCGTAGTCAATTTGGAGAGCGTAGCCACGACGGCTGTGTTGTCCTCGTGGAGTAGGACGTGTCGGCCTCGGAGTTGCGGTAAAAAGGACTCGATCGCGAGACGAACGGCGCGGAGCTCCTTCCAGGTGATGTGTTGCCGGCGGTCGTCGTCGTACCAAAAACCGCGGGCTTGGTAGGCAGGGTTGTCGTTTAGGACGGCTCCCCACCCTTAACCACTTGAGTCGGCGTGGAGGTACGCGGTCTCGATTGGTTTGTAGATAGAGCGGCCGTTGTGTTGGTCGGGCACCGTACGCCACCACTCGAGGTCGCGGCGTAAATGGTGTGTCATCCGGACACGTCCGCCCCATCCCTTTCGCGTTGCCATCACGCAGTGTAGTTCGCGTAGAAAGAAACGGGCTGGTGCGATGGCGAGGTAGAGGAATTGCGCTTTGCCAGCGAATGCCGCGAGTTGTGTGGCGGGCAGCCACCGAGCGGTGGTAGCCGCGCGGCCGAGTAACGCTGAAGCTTGTTTTGCGAGGGCCTGTAGCTTGTCGGTCGGGGCTCGGAATTCGCCTTTCAGGAGGTCGACTGTCAGGCCAAGGTGGGTGCCCACCTGGGTGGGCTACCACGAGCCTTTGTCGGGGTTGCGCTGGAGGCCGAGCCGGTGGAGAAGGGTCTCGATGCGGTCGCGTAGCAGTAGAGCTGCGTTGTACGAGCTGGCCATGAATAGGAAGTCGTCCATGTAAGGCAGCAGTCGTACGCCGCGCCATCGGACGTTGCGAAGGAAACGTCGTGACGGCTTGTATGGCGTCGCGGAGTTGGCGGTCATCGGGGTAGGCGCCCGTCGCAGGTAGTTTGTGAACACTTGAGTCAGCTTGCAAAAATAGTAAGCTGACCCCGACCAGCCCATCGGGAGGCATGCGAGGCGCCACAGCTCGCCGCGGTAGTTGACCGTGAAGAAGTCTCGGTCCGCTTCTCTGATGCCTAGCGTGTAGTAGCCGTCCGCTAGGTCGAGGGAGACGAAGTAGTCGCCCGGGCGGGACAGGTGGCGTAAGTGCTTGAGGGTCTCGCACGACATCTTGAATTCCGCGCAATAGTTGTTTAGCTCGCGGAGGTCGATGATAAGGCGCCATTTGTTTACACCGGGTTTGGGGACGAGGAACATGCGGGAGACTTAGCGGGGGTTGGAGGCGCGCTCCTAGGCTCCGCAGGCTTCGAAGCGTGGGAGCTATGTAGCCAGGAAGTCGAGTTGAGGCTGGGTGGCGTCCTTCATGGAGACTCCGTGGTTGAAAGGTCGGGGACGTAGGCCGTTTTTGAACTTGACCCGCACGCCATGGCGGATCCAGTTCACGACTTGACCGCTCGCGCCGATATGCTCCCACTCCCGCCATTTTAGCCGCACGCGGTGACGCATGTGGCTGGATGACGGGGAGCATGAATCGGCGCGGCGGGCCACACCATCATTTCTTCGTGGTGGGCTTCGGTTTAGTGCCGGCCGCCGCTGCCGGTGCTGCTGATGTTGCGGCCTTGCGTTTGTCGGCGGCTGCTTTCTTGGCCTTGGCGTCTTGTCCGGGTGGCTTGTCCGGCGTCACTCTCGCGAACGCCGCTCCAGCAGCTGCTTTACTGGCGGCATGTAGGCTGACTTCGAGCGTCCGATCAACGAACGCTTGGCGTAGCTCGTCCAGTGCGCTCGAGACCGCGGTAGGGCGTGGGCGGCAGAAACGCTCGTGGGCGAGTTCGGCGAACACGCGGTCCGAATCCGAGCTCGTTTGTCCGCCCTTGGTGAGGCGGAGGAAGCCCAGTCGAGTACGGGCGGCCTCCTCCGTCGCTGTGTGGGTGCGATGACCCGCTCGGATGAGGGCAACGGCCGCCGCCTGCTCCGCTTGTAGAGGAGGCCCGGTTGACAGCGTGTCCAAAGCCTCGCTGATTGCCGCGTTGGCGCAACTGTCGAAGAAGGCATAGCACCCGATGTGGAGGTACTCGTCGTACCCCGCTTGAGATTTTCTGTCGTTGAGGAAGCGGGCCGTGTCGTCCGTTAGCGTCCAAAGGCGAGGTTCGTCGATGTCGCGAGGTGGTTGCTCCAAACCGGCAGGAATGATTTTACCGTAGGCGGCAAAATCGACGAACTCGGGCTCGTGGAGCTCGGGGTCGTCGTTCAGCAGGTCGATAGGCTGCTCAGGGGCTGCCTTACCACCCTCAGTCGCAATGGTCGCGTCAGTGGGAATGGACTACTGTTGATTCGGAAGCACGGATGGGCCGGTCAATCTTTCGAGCTGGGCTAGTAAGGCGGTGTTAGACGCCTGAATCTGCTCAGCCAATCGGAGTTCGAGGGCCGGAACCGCGCTTTGAATCTGTTCGGAAGTACACTGTTCGATTACAGAGGGGAGAGGCTCGACTCCGGGGGCGGAGGACGACGGCTTAGGCTGCATGTTGTTAGACGGCGACTTAGAGCGTGGGGAAGTGTCTCGTGACGCTCGAGTGCGCATGAGACGATGTAAACTGACACCCTGCTCGACTACGAGAGTCGAGACTGCAATTGCGCGAGCCATATGGGCGAGCGCAAAGCAGAGAGTGCCAGTGCTCGGGGGTTGCACTGGCTTAAGGGGCTGTCGCTAGCTAGTGCTGCTGGGGGCAGGGCATTGGGCGTTGCGCTAGGCGTTTCCTCAGTCCTCGAGGGTTCCCTCGAGGACTGGGTGAGACGCGCCGCTTTTACAGTAACGCTTTACCGTTCAGTTTTGCGTTCTGTCACATATGTAAGTAAGTTTTGCAAACCTCTAGATTTAAAACAATCTGACTAAATAGCCGATGACGGACTATCTACTTTTTCTTGTAAAAAACTTTTCTGTTTAAAAACCGATGATGGACTATAGAGGATTTACCAAGAATACTTTTTAATTAAAGGATTTATCCGTCCGAGGTTTTATTTGTGTTAAAACAGCAGCTGGCTGCTGGTTGGCGGCCAGATGTTGCTGCTGGGAGGCGGCGAGTTGCGGCTGCTGCTACTGGTGGTCGGGCCGGAGCTTCTGGGTCGGAGCCGGGCCTAAGTGCATCGGGTGTCATGTCCCCGTCGCGATGGGGAATGTTACATTTGCGCCCCGTGTGGCATACGGTTTGCTTGCCGTAAATGGCGCTCTGATTTCGAGAGACACACTAACACGTTCATAACTCGCAATGGCCCATCCACTTCCCCAATCATACACTAACACGTTCATAACTTCGCAATGGCGCTTGCACACCGTCGCCAAGTTCATTTCAATTTTTTTATTTCAAAATAATTAATTTCAAATAATTTCGCAATGGCGCTTGCACACCGTCGCCAAGTTCGCCACCTCGCGACCTCCTCTCCGGCCATATTTTCCCTATGTACCTCGGGCGCTCACCTTGTATCTGCCACCCAAGCTCGCCCTCTTACCGCGCCATGCCTATATTGTGTGGCTGCTCCCGTTTCTCCAATGCCGTCTCATGACTATGCTCGTTGCTGCCGCCCGCCGCACCTTGGACCATGCCCCCTCCGAATAGTTGTCACCCCTCCCCCCCCTGCCTTTGGTAGACCCCTCCCTTCCCCATCCCGAGCCGAGCCGGAGCTTACCCCCCTCCCCCCCCCTCCATATGATGGACCCCCGTTACCTCATGGGCAAGCTCTTATGCCCTCATCTGCTGCCGCACTCCGCCGAGAGTCTGCTCTCCGATCTCCCCCCCGCGCTACTGCTCATGCCTCACGGTGCTCCGACAACGATCATGTCGCTTGCATGTTGCATCTCATACATGTCACTGCGGCCCGGAGGGATTGTGCGACAGCGAGAGACGAATGTATGCGAGAGACGACAGCTCCGGGGGGTTTGTTCTGCTCTTCAAGACACCCTCGAATATGCGCGACCTCCCTCCCCTCAACGGACTCTCGTGCCGCTAGAGATTTTATGGCAATTCACCTCTTTGGCGGCCTACTCCTCCGACCGTTTCCGGCGGCGGCCGGTGCTCGCATCCGCTCCCTTGTCCAAAGTCGAGTCCGTCTTTGGTTCTCTACGTCCGCAGAGGACGGACTCACGGGTATTGACACCTTTCTACGTGATATTCGAGATGTAGGTGAGCGTGCCCGTGCGTGCCCGGGGGCTTATGTGTCTAGATGCTCCGGCGGTCGGGGCCGGGGGGGGGGGGGGGCTCTCGTGGTCGCCGGGCCCACTCAACGGGAGCAACACCACCCACCGACTCACCCATCTGAAGGTAAGTAGGTAACCTCCGACGCCGTGTTGCCTTCCGTCGGGCCCGTGTGCTAGTGGAAGTTGGCCAGCTGCAACGGGCCCGTATGGCCATGGACGGAGCCGACTTTGGAATGGTGGAGGACGCGGACGCGGCTTTGGCTTCTCTTTAGCGGTTGCATCCTCCGCCTAGTACTCCCCAGCCAGATTGTGATCTCCCCGACCCTCTGCCCCCCCCCCCCCCCGGCGCGCCCACCCCTAACTTATCTAGATGACCGTGATAGCCTCAAAAGATGGGAGGAGTCTATGCTCCTTGTTTTGAGAAAAGCACCTCGCTTGTCCCCCCCCCCCCCCCCCCCCCCCCCCCCCCCCCCACGTTGATGGCTGGCGATGGGAACATGTCCGTGAATTGAATGTTCCGGCATGGCGTAAGTGGGATAACCGCTACTCGGCGGGAAGCATTCCCGAGGCTGCGGCTGACTTTCTGGCAAGTGTGACCGGGTGGGCTCTTCACAAGCACACAAGTGTCGACCGTGACGCCACTCGCATTCGGGGTGAAGCTCCTGAAGTTCGGCCGCTTGTTGGCGGCAGCGTGCTATCGCGGCTAGCTCATTGTCACGCCATTGCGCGGATAGCGACTGTTGCGGCCGACCACCTAGGTCATGTAAAAAGATCGGTTTCACTTAAGCTAGTATCGAGCGAGCCATTCATACCACCCGTATTGGCCTACAAGCTATTCTTGATTGCAGCCTATTAAGCTTGGACCTGGAAAACGCCTTCAACACCATTTCCCGCCGGAATTTCCTTGCGCAGCTCTACAAGAGTCCTAACTTGCATCCCATTCTCACGTTGGTTGAGATGACATATTCACGGGACCCCACGGTGTATTATTTCGACCCCAACGATGCTTCGCTTCTGCACGGCACGGTTCAGTCTCGGACGGATGTCCGACAAGGCGATCCTCTTGGCCCGCTTTTGCTCAACTTGGCGATTAGCACCCCACTCCGGAATATTGGGGAACGGTGCAAGGATTCAGCGGCGATCCAAGCCTTTTCTAACGATGGAAAGTATTTTATCAAAACGCCTTTCGTCTTGACTGTGATTACGGTGGCTACGGAGGAATTGGGGAAAGTCTGCTCAAATGTTCAACCAATCAAATCTTCGTGCACGGTACCTCCGGATACTGCCCATGAACTTGTTGAGGTGATACGGGCGATCGTCCCCGTTGTTACGGGTACTAGTAAGCTTGGAGTTCCTTTGACGATGGCCTTCTCGATGGCAGATGGCCCTCCAACATCTTATAGTGAGAACTATGTTCATTCTTGGCTGCAAGACACCGTGGAGGCTCATCAACTCCTCTTGGACAATATCATTTGCTTTGCTATGTAGGACTTCGGAGGGACACACACCGCTTTTCGCTTGATGATCACGTGTGCGGTACGCCGCTATGGATTCTTGCTCCGCACCCTCCCCTATGATATTTGCCTACCGTACCTTGCTACTGCATATAGGACCGTTTGTACAAATGTTTACCGAATCTTGGGCGTTTCTAAGGACGTACAAACACTCGATCAACTGAATTGTGCTAAGCGCCAATTTTCTCTCCCTGCGGAGCTTGGGGGGCTTAATGTACCGTCCCTTGAGCTCGACGCCGAACCTGCTCACAATGCTTCATTCATTGCGACCCTCGCCAACTTAATTATTGATTACGAGTTTGAGTGGCTAGGTCCTTTGTACGGTCCCATCCGACAGGAACTAATGAATGTTGCCACTTCTACTTTACCGTGGGCGGTCCAATTGCGCAATTCGTATGATTCGATCTCCACTATGGGCGGGTTTTCGGAATCGGATCTCGTGGTGTTGACTAACACACTAAACCAAGACCTCTCCGATTATGCCGGGCCCGATGTCGAGTTGGTGGTATCTCCGGTCAACAATGCGGTGGCGCCCGCTACCCGATTGACTTGCCTACAACTTGCGCTATGGATTCTTGCTCCGCACCCTCCCCCCTGATATCTGCCGACCGTACCTTGCTACTGCAGATAGGGCCGTTTGTACAAATGTTTACCGAATCTTGGGCGTTTCTAAGGACGTACAAACACCCGATCAACTGAATTGTGCTTAGCGCCAATTTTCCCTCCCTGCGGAGCTTGGGGGGCTTAATGTACCGTCCCTTGAGCTCGACGCCGAACCTGCTCACTATGCTTTATTCATTGCGACCCTCGCCGACTTGATTACTGATTACAAGTCTGAGTGGCTAGGTCCTTTGTACGGTCCTATCCGACATGAACTAATGGATGTTGCCACTTCTACTTTACCGTGGGCGGTCCAATTGCGCAATTCGTATGATTCGATCTCCACTATGGGCGGGTTTTCGGAATCGGATCTCGTGGTGTTGACTAACACACTAAACCAAGACCTCTCCGATTATGCCGGGCCCGATGTCGAGTTGGTGGTATCCCCGGTCAACAATGCGGTGGCGCCCGCTACCCAATTGACTTGCCTACAACTTCCGACTCCCGATGCTCTCACTCGCTTGGGAGATTCCGGGGGCCACACTCAACGGAAAATTTCGCGCACTCTTCGTGCCCCGGCCTACCTTGACCTCTTGGCATTTTACAGACCTCCCCACCGGACTATATGAGGGTGATTTCGGGTACGGGTCGCGGGGCTTTCACTCTCTTTTTCGCTTCACATGAGTCAACTTTCAAGGTGCCATCCGATTGCTATACGATGGCAGCTCACCGGGTGCTTGGCTTGACTGCGGAGCGCACCTCTCATGTTCGAATGTGCCCTCGGTGCAATGAGGCTCCTTCAGAGTCTCGCGGGTCTTGATCTTCGTCGACGATATCGAGCACCTCTATGTCGGGTGAGCGCTCAACGGCTGCTATGCTCATAGACCATATCCCCCGGTGCCCGTGCTCCTGGTATATCATTCAACTCCACGACCGGATTGTCCACGTGCTGGAAGAGTTCATGCTTGAAGCGGGGGCTACTAAGGGCCGAGACTTGCGGCTGGAGGTCCGCCGTATTCGGTCGGGAGCTTCTAGAGATTGCCATGGGGATGTGGTTTGGTTAGACTTCAAGGCTCCGCACCGTCCTCTTGTTGTTGATGTGACGGTTACAAGTGCTCGCACGAACACCAATGCCCTCTCGTATAGGTGCTCGTCTCCCACTTCCTGGCAACCTTGCATTGGGAGATCAGCATGGCAAATTTGATGCGGACCTCCGCACCTCTACTTTGCTTGGCACGCCTTCGGTTCAGTCGATCCATAACTACTATCCCTTCGTCATGGAGGGTGGGGGCCGGTTGGCGCCGATGGCGGCTGAGTTGGTTGATTGCTTGGCTATTTTGGCGGTTGCTCGTCGCTTCCCGTCTCGCATGGATGCTGCTGATTCTCGCTCCTTGCGCTTTGCAAGTTATGTCCGTATGCAGCATTTCGTTCGTCGGGATACTTTTGTTCTTTTTCGGCATTTCTGGGGGGATGTGCGACTTGAATTCATGCAACATTTTCTTGCTGCCCTTCACGGCACTCTGGGTTCCTATGTCCGCGACGCTTTTCAGGCTGGCAGTGCAGACGGGGTGGAATGCCTTCTTGTTCCTCGGGCTTAGATTTTTCCTTTTTCCTTCTTTTTGCATGGTGGCCTCCACTGCTTTTTTGTGTAACAATGTCTTACTTGTGTTGATCCTCATGTACAAAGCACTGGGGGATCCGTTATGCCAAAAGTATAGATCTCTTACATGAATTGGCTGATAGGGTTAAAGAGGCCATGTACGCGCATAAAGAGGGGATCAAGGAGGGTGGGTTTGCGAGAACTGTGCTCGCACAATGAAAGGCAGAAGGTGGATTGACGCTGCGTGCGGGGCGTCATATATAGGGGTTGAATTTACTAAGATAATGCTTTTAAAAGCTAGCCTGGACGGTTAGACTTGCGAAGCGTCATGCAATCTAGCACCGTGTTATTTAACCTATATAATTTAGCAGTATTGCCAACAATCAATGGATGATGGTCCATTATGATATTAGCGATAAAGACAAAGTGATTACTATCATCACTTCACAAATTTTGTTGAGACGATAGGTTTGTGATCTTCTCATTCATTCATAATAATCATTTCAAAATAATGTGTTGACATGTCGGATGATGCGTGGGCCACTGCATTTCCCGACCACTTGGCTCGATGCGGCGGAGATGCTTCGGTTCACATCGCTCACTCCTAGTGAGTGATGGCCCATGCTAACATCATCCCCGAGGTTCGTGGCGCACTCGGGGTTAACGTCGAGGTTCTCACGGATCCCACGATGTTAGTTCAACTCCCCAACGCCAGCGACGGTGTTCCCGCGGATGTGGGTGTCTTGCACTATCACGGCATCCGAGGCTCAAAACTTGTTCTTGATGCCGTGGTTTCCGGTTTGTTCGGCGTTTCTAGCCCCAAATCTACCGAAGTCGCTCTACGCCGTGTTGAAATTACCAAGTCCGAGAAGTACTCTTAAGGGGGCGAGTAGTCGCCCGGACATCTGCTTCATACCCTTTGCGGTTTCGGAATTTGGTACTCTCGGCGGCCACGCCACGGCTTCTTCGATAGAGTTGGCGAGACAGATGGCCGCCTCAAAAGGGATTTATGTGGGTAAGTCATTGGCCTCCCGGCGCCGAAAGGTTTCTCTCGCCGTCCGGCAACGTCTTGCGCGGGCTACCCGCCACCGGAGAGGACATTGTACATTAACGCCCTTCTCGGACTTACGCTAGCCTCCCTTACTTTCGCCATCTACACTCAGTTTTTCAACGACTTTTCACGGAGGTCTCGACAGCCTCTTATAAATGACTTAGAGTGTGATGTTCGCTTCATCAATGGAGTGGCGAATTTCCAGCTACAGACTCAGGCTAAGTCTCATCGCTCACAACAAAAGAGTTACAACATGCCCGTGGTGGAGTTACAGAGTTTTCTGAACGACCTCGTGACCGACTTGCCACATCTAGGCCGTGCTAGGACAGCACAACCCTCGATTGACAACCCTGGAGCTACTCGAGCTACTACGAAACGTTTTCTTGAGAGTCCGGAGATCGAGGTCACAAAACCACTTCATCAAGGTGAAGGATCTCGCTTTGCTCGAGGCCGCGGTCGTGGTGGCAATCGTGGAGGTCGTGACCGACCTTCTTCGAACATTGGCCGAATTTGCTTTTACTCTATCGCTAGAGCTCTTACACCTTAGGAGCGCAAGAGACACCAAGAGGAGGGACTGTGATGCAAGTGCCACAAGAAGGGACACCGTGTCTTCCAATGCCCGGTCGGGAGGTGAAAGGCAAGGAGCCGGTCGACACACCTAGCTAGTAAGAAAAATAATGTGGCATGGTTGCTTTGCGGACGAACTGGAGGAGCTAGCTACATCTACTTCTCGTCCTAACACACTATTAGCGACAACGGTGCAAGTTCCAACTTCGTCACCTCCATCGACTTCAATCGCGACACCAACTAAGCAAGTAGATGGTCGTCGTCGTCGCAACAAGCAAAGAAACATTCATAGACCTTTTACAACCAGACGTTCGATTTATTGGAAGTTGGTTGACTCGGTTGTCGACCCTATGCACGCACAATTTGACTTCACGTTGGAAGGTTGTCCAGACGATGAAGGTCTCAGCTCACATGGTGACCTTCGTCACCGTTCGCCAAGTGATTCCGTTATGGCGAGAGACTTGAGTGGAGAGCGTGTGTTCTTTAATCCACCCTGAGAGTTAGCATAACACATGGCATGCCACTTCGAGAATTGTCGTCGTGCATCTCATACTTCTACGATGGATGTGTTTGTTCTTCCGAAGTGGGCTAAGTTCAAAACCTCACTCAAATAGGGAAACCGTACCAAGAGTTTCCAGCTAGGACGCAATTGTTTACTCTCTAGTAGATTAGAGATACGACTCCGCAAGAGGTTGTTGCCCCTCCTCCATGACATGTTCAACTTTGGATAGTCGACGCTAATTGTGGATTTAACGATTAAGCCCCGACTACAACTCTTGATCAACCTACCTCGGTACATGCACCACCAAACGAGCATACAACTTTCATCGCTATGCTACGATAATTTTCTTCGGACGCTATCGCCATGCTACCTGACATCATCGAAGCGCGCTCATTCATTCGAACTCAGGTGAACGTGAAAACTCATGATGGCGGACAGCAAATTTCCATATTAGTCAACTGCGCTGCGTTACTTGACTTTGTGTCAGAGGACTTCGTACGACGCTATTCTTTAGTGACTCGTTAGTCAAAGGTGAAGACACGAGCTTGACTAGCCAACGGACGTGTGACGTCTTTGATAGTTTGTGACATCACTTTCGAGCTAGCCCGTCATGATTATCAACGGACTTTATACGCCTTACGTGATTTACGCGCTCCTTATATGGTACTTGGTTTACCATGGTTGGACGAGGAGCAGCAAGCCTCTTTACAATTCGGCACGACGCATGTCTTCACCCTTATGGACGGCACATCATTGAACACTCACATAAAGGATCGCAGACCATAATGTTTATTGTCATCAAGCAAGGTTCAGAAGCTCAAGCGTAAGTTAAGCGTATCTGTCATTAGGCAAGGTTCAAAAGCGTATCAAAAACAAGCGTAAATGTTATCAAGCAAGGTTTAGAAGCTCGTGCGCAAGACGCACCGAAGCAGAGGACATAATGCTAAATTTTGCGTCACTAACGTCACGCCAGTACCAAAACAACTAGCAAAATTTCACACTAGAGAGGAGTTTACCGCATAACGACGTGAAAACTTCCGGTGGTTAATTTGCGAAGACTTCCAAAAAGTTATTGCAACCAGTGGAATCGTCGCATGTAAGTCGACAGTGGAATCATCTAATTGAGTCTACTGGAACTATGAAGCGCCTGCGTCTCAACCGATTGTCACATGCAGAGCGCGCTAAGATTAATTGACATCTCAAAGACGCAATGGACGCTAGCTTGATAAGCCCAAGCCATAGTGTGTTCGGCTCACCAATCTTTTTTGTGCGTAAGACTAATGGCTCGTTGCGACTATGCATTGACTATCGTGGACTTAGCGAAGTTACGCGTAAGGACGCCTACCCACTTCCGCGTGTGGATGACACCCTCGATGAGTTGAAGTACGCGAATTTCTACAGCCAAATTGAAATTGACATTGTTTACAACATGTACCGGATGGAAGCGGTTGATGTCTCTTGGCCCTCCCAACTATGTCATTCATGAAACTTACACGTCAAGGCTAGACCGCTATCTGCCAAAATCCAACCTCTCCAAAGGGTGTAGGGGGGTTTTATCCCCCCCCCCCCCCGGGGAGTGTGACGTGCGTAGTGGTGGCAACGTACAGTTAGGGGCGTGCGTGGGTGCAATGTGCAGAGGCGGGGCGACCGGGCGAGTGGTTGTGCGAGATTTGATGCGGTATATGAGGTGGAGACGGGTTTTAGGGTTTAGTATGCGAGTAGAGTTGTGTGAGGATGCGTGACGTGTCGAGTCGTGTTTTTGAGATGAGTTTGTCCGGAGGGTCAGTGCGGTGGGTGAGAAGGGAGGTGAGGCTCGTAATGGTGGATGACTACGGTGTTCCTACGCGCCCCATGACGATGGGAAGGATGTCGACTAATGTACCTGATCAGTGCCGGTGGATGGCATTGGGGAGGGGGGTGTATTTGTCGCGAATCAATTAAGCTGTGTGGGAGAGGTTGTGGTCCATGCAGTACTTCCATTCCCCTATCTGAATCGTTGTAATCGAGAAGTATCGGCGGCCACCGTTTGTGTGACTGACGTAACGAGGTTCGAGGAGTCGGATAGAGTCGGGTTTGTATCCCGGGGGCCTCAGCGCGGGGGGGGGAATCTCGGTGGGGAGGCTGGCGGGGCATGAGGTTAGGGAGTCGGGCGAGAGGCCTTCGTCCACATCAACAAGGCGGGTGGGCATGTGGGTAGGGTGAGGGGGGTGGAAGTCAAGGGGGGTTATGGGTGGGGGTGGGGGATGCGAATGATTGTTGGGATTACTACCAAAGTTTCACGCCGCTTGCACGGGTGATTTTTTGGTAAGCGAGCGAGCAAAAACGAACATGACGTAGGTTTGGATAAACACTGCACGCTGTACACATGCGAGGGCGATTGGCTTAGGGGAGGGGCGAGGTCCAACTTGGCCGTTAGGGACGCATCACGTTGACGGTGGTGTTTGGAATGCTTGGGTATATGCTTGTGCCAACCACACCCGCCCCACGCGTGGCACGCGTCGGGACTCGGGAATTAGGCTCGGAGGTCAATAGGATTGAAGAATTGGTAAACATATATCGACAAACCCCGCGCAAATCGTCTCAGGAGGTGAGCCGACTTCGATGGGTGTTGCTTGGCACTGCGGCTCACCTTTGCCGGAATAATTCGTAAATTAAAATAATTTATACAACATGGATTTGTTGGTGTTTTAACTCTGAAATGAAATGAAATTGTTTAAAACGATACCATATTAACCGGCTGCTGTCTCTGGACCCCCTTGCTTGTGCCTAGTGGACTTAATTAGCTAGGGGCTAGACCGTGAACCACTAATCCCAACCTCTCCATTGGCATTGACGATACCGTCTAAAGAATACACGTAACCAGGTATTCATTTTTTTTATCTATACTTTTTTTGTGGATACAGTATGAAATAAAAAGTGTCGCTAGTCTCCACGATACGCGGCCTGCTCAAACCGATGCGGGTATGATGATCACCGAGGCTGGTTAGCTTGAGCTGGTCGAGGCGAACCCGCCTGACCTCGGGTACCGTGCGACTCCGGTCGTGCCGGAGCTAGGGGGGAAGGCATGTGAAAAACCCCCTCGCTCATATCTTCGTCGGTCCCGTCTCGATCCGTGCTCATCCCCGCCCGAGGTAGTAGTTGCTCCTCCCGACGCACCTCGCCACCTAGCCGAGTCTTCTCTCCTCCTTCGGGGGCTAGGAAGAGAAAATAACTGAGCTGCAGACGGTGTCCGGCTGGCTCTACTGCCCCCGTGCCATATGTTCTCATGTCCCCTGTCCTTGATCCGTCTGTTTCCAACACCCATCTGATCTTGTTGTGGCCGGCCGGACCCTCCCCCGGTGGTTTACGTTGATAGGGGGCCGCCTATACTGCATGAGGCTACTTGTCGATAACCGGGTACCGACTAGGGGAGGGGTAGGTCGGACACATGGATCGAGTCGCCGCGCCACAAAAGATGTTGGGTACGGGAATATTTTCCAAAAACCCCCCGTACCGCTTTTTTCCGGCGCGGCGGTGGATGATCCTAAGGACCTCCGCCGCCAGACCGTGTCGCTCCTCCGGCTGGGACCCTCCTCCGTCATGCGTAGCTTCAAGTCTCGCCCCCATGGGAGACATAAATCTCAAATGGATGTCGACAGCTAGCGAGCGCCGTGCCCTAGCGCTGCTTCCCAACTGTCCGCCGCCAGCTCCAACACCCTCGTCCCACCGCTGATCCGTCCGTACCCTTCTTCGCCAAAAAACATTCCGCAGACATCGTTCCCGTCAAGACGGGAGAGTATTTGTGAGTATTTAGTCGCTGAAAGAACATATCGGACTGCCCGAGCGTGAGATCCTTGTGCTGGTGTACGGATATTATGCTTTTCCAAAACCCTCCGTACAAGGCTTCCCGACAGCTGTTGATCCCGCGGATCGCAAATGTCGGTACCTCGTTCAGCCCCCTACCGTGCCAAGCCTGGCACGGCTACGGGGTTACCAGCGCCCACCGCGTGGAGGTAGAGGTAGGTGCCGACGGGCATGCGAACGCACCCCACTCCGGGGCCGCCACCGTTGCGCCGCCGGCGGGGAGATTCTGAACTAACGCAATTCTGAAGTAGATGCGTATGACGCGCATTGAAAAGACGCGTCCAACGGTACCTGTTACGAAAAGTTTTGACCATGTATGAGTAAGTTATGATCGCTTGAACATTGTGGCCGAAAGCGGCTTGCCCTTGGGTTGTGTGCATATCGGTGGTAAGTCTACATACGCGATTTCGTGCGTTTCCCCCACAGCGGCATGCCCCAAACCTCCTCCCTCCGTCGCCTATGCATTATATTTGCGCGACCGTCGCATCAACGTTCATATTGCGGCGTAGTGCGCCTGCTACTCTTTTCGTGTAACCAACACGGCGAATGTTTGAAAGAGCGTGCAACACGGGTGCGGGCGCGATAACCCCAAGTACACAAGCCCGGCAGTGTTCGAACTCGCCCCTCGTAGTTGTCGGCGCATTCCATTTTGCGCGCAAAAGCATTGCCTAGGATTTCAGGATATTTGTCAATAAATCGACGCATGGTTACATTTTCTATTTGCGAAGGTGCGAAATATTGCCCGGACTATTGTGGAGGAGTGTAGATGGAACGACGTAAGTACCATCACTTACTCAATAGCAACAATAACAACAAGATTCAGCGACACTCTTTTGTAATAAAATAGACCCCTACAGTCAGCCAGATTCCGCGGCCTAGTTCCCCCGTCACTGTTTGATTACAAATGATCAATTTTCAAAGCCATGATCGCGATTGAGAAAGATCTGAAATTGTGGAGTTAGGTGGGTGACCTGGGTGGGCGGCAAGAGACATGATAATAAAGTGGGAGAGGGCAATGGGGGAGCTAGGGAGAGAGACATGAAGGTGAACGGAGTGTGTGTATTGCTTTAATGAGGACGACATTGCCAATGAGTGTGAGAGATGATGTTAATGATGATTAGAGATGATTAATTGTCGATTGTGTCGTAATAGCTTGTATATGAGCTTAGCATGAGTACGTATCTTCGCTTAGACGAACGGGGCCGGAACAAATACCGAGAAGACATAAACGAGCTGATCTTTAGCTTCAGGTCACGACACTCGAACCGGATTATGATTACTCAGCAAGGTTAAATCATTAGAGGTCAAAAGAAGGCGAATTTCCTCATGTAACTCACGAACGCCAGCATCGACATGCTCTTCGTCGGGTAAAACCGAAGGACTAAAACTAGCAGGAAACCAAGTTTTACCAGTGCGGGGTTCACGTTGTAACACGAGTTTAATAGGATCCTCCGACATTCAATAGGATCACCACGTAATTACCATGTCCATGAGAAGCCATGTCGGATCAATCAGATAACGTCGATTAAATCAAGCGACAGCGGAAACGTGCGTCGATAAAGAGCTCCGAAACCATTGTGGCAGTTGGCGTGCTAAGAGCTAACTGCGGGCACAATTCTTTTGTGTTATGCTTGCTACTAGTATCTCTACAGGTGGGAGTGCATATGGAGGAGAGGATGTTTAAGGTGCTTCATTGTTTACTGCTTAACAATAGATTGTAATTGAATAATGGAATTGTTAAATGGTTCTCTCACATCCCTCTACTACCGTAGGCTTAAATAGCTTTTGCCTAGTTATCTTGCACATGCTCTCGCTTGGTCTGCGTGTCATGTGCTGGGGCTGCCCAACCGTCACCATTGGACTAGCGACGCGGCTTGTCCATCATTGGAAATCTCGTTCGGCGCGTCGTATGGTTGGTTAGCTTTAGTGTGCGTACTTATGCGTACCGGGAGGTATTAGTAGTACAGTAAGCATTGAATTGAAGTAGCGACGTATCCACGTTGTACGTCCTTCCGATGGAAAAGCACGAATTGGACTTAGTAACGAGTACGCGTAAAATGTAATGTAATGTACTATTGCAGGATTGTTCTCGTCACAACCGTGAGTCGGCGACCATAGTTTGAAACAACGGGCGGCGGCGGCGACCCCGGAGGGGGGTGCGCTCGCAGGCCCGTCGGCATCCCCTCACCTCCCCGTGGTGGGCGCTGGAAACCCCGTAGCCGTGCCAGGCTTGGAACGGTAGGGGGCTAAGAGGGCCGACAGCTCGATCCGCGGGATCAGCAGCTGTCGGGAAAGCCATGTACAGAGGGCTTTTGAAAAAATAATTTCTGTGCAATACCGGCACCAAGATCTCCCGCTCGGCCCGTCCGATATGTTTTTTCGCATACAAATACTACTAAGAACAGTCCTACCTCGAGGGGGTGGGACCTTTACTTCAGGAGCGTTTGATTGCGAGGAGGGTACGGCCGGATCTGCGGTGGGGGGTGGGTGTTGGAGATGGTGGTGGCCAGCCGGGAAGCAGCGCCAGGAAAGGGCGCTCGCTAGCCGCCGACCAGCCCTATGCATGTCGACACTTCTTAGGGGGGAGGCAAGACATGGCACATGCCGGTGGCCGGTCGCAGGCGGAGGAGCGGCTCTGTGAGGCGGCGGCGGTCCTCAGGATCAGCCGCCGCCGGAAAGCCCTGTACGGAGGGCTTTTTGGATAATTAAACTAATGTCCGTACCCGGCGTCGAGCTAGTTGGGGAGCATCACCAGGGTAGGGCGCTCACTAGCGAGCCGCCACGCCGACGAGATACATCTCCCGAGGGGAGTAGGCTTGGGCGGCAAGGAGGCATGTCGCGACGGAAGGAGCGACACGATCTGGCGACGACGACCCTCCGGGTCGGCGCCGCCGGAAAACCCCGTACGGAGGGTTTTGACTAATTTCCGTGCACCCGCGGCCCGACGGATCCGGCTACGGCGACCTGACCCCCTCCCCCCTCCCTCCTCGATACCCACTACCGGATAGACGAGACCCTTGCGGGGGGGCCCGGGTGAGCGCGGAGGCCCCAACCTCAACAAAGTCTACTAGGTGGACGCGCGATCAGAGGGGGGAGGGTACGGACGCAGGCCGGACTACCTGACAGGTACTTGGGTACTAGACAGAGAAAAAACCGGGGAAATGAGCGGGGAAAATTCAGGTGCGGAGGCATGAGCGCCCATTTTTTCTATGTCTATGTGTCTCGGTCCAAACCACCTGCCCTCGAGGTGACGGGGGACCTCGACAAGGAGGACCGTCGCGTCGGCGGATGCGGCGGCGACCTTGGCGGGGCTTACGGGATGGGGCGGCGGGATCGACGAGCGACCACGCGAGGAGGGTTTTTTTGCCAGCCTTTCCCCTCCTATCTTCGGCAAGACCGAAGTCACGCGGGAGCTAGATTAGGCTGGCCCGTCGTCCCTCCCGAACGCCGACCGGTGGTTCGGTGGGAGCGGGCCGAGCATCGTGAAGGTCGAGCAGCAGTTTAGTTTTGCATTTCTCGACAAGTGGATTTATTTTTAGATCTGTTTCTATTGATTACAAATTTATTACGCTGTTACTGCTTAGGCGGGGGGACTGTGGCAATTACTGCGGTTGCTTACAGTTTTTTAACTCCCGAGGAACGTCGACACACATTGCAGATAGGTGTGTCGATATGTGTACCTGGTCGAAGAGACCCGGGCTAAACTCGCTTATGAGTCATGTATGGCTTGGTAGAGAGGCCCGAGAGACAGTAGTCGGTCCAGTTTGCCGGCACATGTTGTGTTTAATTTCCAATTTTTTTTTTGAAACAGCGTGTCGCACCGGTGCGGGCGCCAAAACCGTACGTACACAAGCCCGGAAGTGCTCTAATTATTTGTCAAAAAATCGATGTATAATCAAGATTTTAATATGCGATGGTACGAAATTGTGTTCGCATTTTGTTGGAGAGTATTTGTGGTTGGGAATTTACATTTTGCACTGCCGCCCTAAGATTTTATCCTATTGAAAGGTGTGTTTATGAGTGAATCTTGCCTCAAAGGTCATCGCCCTGTTCGCATTCTAGGATTATGCGAAAGTGAGATCGCCTCCATCACTCCTATGATGGCGTTCAGTGCACTTATGCTCAGGACTTCTACGAACCTAGTTTGAAAGACATAATGGTGTGTTACAACAGTTTGGAACACATATTGGTGTGCTTCAACAGTGGGTAGCGTGTCCTATGTGCAATCCATGCTAGTTGCTCGGCATACATATTGGACTCAGCCCGTAGAAATTACTGTGTGGCGCGCACATATGGCAATTATGCTCTCTATAGCGACTTCACACAGCACAACCCTCTAGCTAGCGCATATACCGAAGGTCTACCAGTGGTGATCTTATCCAACTTCACCCTGACGTGAAAGACAAATAAACGCGGCTGAGACAGAAGCTCTGAATCGTTAACTCTGACAAGACAGAAAATTGTAGTGGACCGCGGGATTGGCACCCATGGGCTCAATGGATAAACACCGGCGCGCATTAGTAGTAGCGTCTAAACATAAAAATCTAAGCGCCCTGACAGCCACCACCCTTGCTTGTCCACACAACTACAGCATGAGACATGCTGCAAATATCACCACCACTGCTGTGCTGAGATGGCCAAACAGGGTGTCCACCAGCGGCATGCACTAGATGCGCAAGTGTGGTCCAAACACAATGAATTACCCACATGGTGTGAGCCAAGCCCTTGTTCCATGCTATTCATGGGCGTCACAGGGTGGATGAGGAGCACTGCATACGCATAGCAAATAAACCTTAAATTAAATGATATCATATAAAATGCTGGCGAATTGCTAGCAACACGTTCAGAATACATAGAATCAGGGCATATCTTCCTCGGGCAGCCAGTCGTACTCCGGTTCATACCAGCAGCGAGGCTCCACACCCGTCACACCGGCCACGACCCGCTCCATCTTGCGGAAAAAGTTATCGGGGTGCCCCCCCTGATCCAGAATGGGGTTCCAGAAGCCACTGACAATGCAATAGTTGCCCTCAAACGGCGCCCTATGGTGCGCGCCGTGCGCCTTCCGGGAAATGAGAAGCCCTGCGTCCTGCAGAGCGACAATGTACTCCGGCAGCTCCGACTTCTTCATGTGGCTCCACGCATGGAACTGCTGACTCATGCACGCGAGGAAAATGAAACTCGACGTGAAGGTGTCGAAAAAGACCGAGTCGTTCGTAGCTGAGAGGGCCAGTAGAGCGGAGGGCAGCGCGGCAGGTCGGAACACCTGGTGCACGTTGTTACAGAACTCGCGCTGGGTAATCGTCCAGGGCCGTACGTGATGCCCCTGGAAGGCGGCAATCTGGCCGCCGACCAAGGGAGTGTCGCCGCTGCCGTAGTTGTCCACCGACCAGTGGTACACCCCTGTCCCAAAATCTGCGACCAGCGACCACAGTTCATTTAGCGACGGTACAGGTAATGTGCTCGGAGGGGACGACGACCGCAAATTTCGGAGCTGAGGGATGGCGAGGCACGGGCGGGCGTAAAAAAGTGTGTGCTTGTGATGGAGGGGGTCGCACCGGATAGAAAGTACGAGGCACCGAGTGCGAGTGCGAAGACGCCAGCGGCTGCCGAGTCATGTGAAGCCGCGAGCAAGCCTTGAACAAACGGCTTGGCCAGCAGCGCGCTCGTGCCCCAAACCCAAGCGCGGTGCTCCCACGTACTCTTCAGGTCTTCGTCGCGAACGGTAATAGTTTTCTTCGACGCAGAGGTGGAGACGGCTCCGGATGGATAAGTGACCGTCTCAGTTCTGCACAGCTCTTCCTCCCTCACGGCGGCTGCTCGTGTAGCCACGCGCCGAGTTGGGACGGCTTGGCAGACCGGTCGCAGCGCGCAACCAGACGCGACCTTGCCGTCGCCATGCCGCCGTACCGCCAACAGCCGCGAGGAGCTATGGCTAGCCCGGGCCGCAAGGGAGGGACTTGAGAGAGAGGCTGCCATTTTTTCCTTATGCACGCGTGAGCGGCGGCTCCTAACCTGACTGAATGCTCTGCCTGCCAGTGCAATGCTCTCAAAACTTGACAGCGGAAGTCTGCAGGCCGAACCAGGTTACGTACGGGTGGACCAATAGATAGTCAGGCGCCAAACGCTTTTGACCTCTCGCAGAACGAGGTGCGACAGTAGGAAGAGAACGCTACCGACCACTTATCCTACCAAGCAGGCACAGTCGAAACTTGCCAGTGGCTGTGATTCAAGCGCAGCTGTTGATATGACTGTCAGAGTGGTGACGACTGCAATTCTGCACGTATATGTGGAGTCGCGTTGGGCAGGTGTCAGCAGTGCCAGGGCGCGTGTTGAGAACCGCCGTGGCTACGTCGTACGGATGTGGCTGACGTCGTGGGGGGCTGAAATTTGAACAGCCCTCATCGGCTACAATTCTCAGCGGTGACCGTCTGCCCTCAGGTCGGACTCACGTACTTTTGTCTACGAGCCAGAGACGTGGCGTGTCGAGAGCCCACAATTCTTGCAGTTACAGCCTTTTACCACACATTCCACACATTCGCAGAAATTGCGGTGGTGCATGTGGTACGTGCGAGTACGCTTTGCCTCGCTACTACGGCTGCTTTGGCTCATTGCACGCAGCGAGAGGGCGATCAAATTGTTTTCGATGGTTGTTTAGGGTGGCGGCACTGTACTTTTCTGCCCCCCTTCAATTACACCGCTCTGGCCCGATCCATTTTGTAAGTGTCTGCTTGGCTTCCATGACTCTCATGCCACTCTTGCCATATCGGTCTTTCCCCCCTTACTATTTTTTTGTACCGCAAATTAAGCTACAATACTTTCATGTCGCGTCAGACGCATTGTGTGGCAGATTACCCCTTGAAAATGGCAACATAAAATCAATTCAAGAGGCGGGTGTGCATATGGGAAGAGATTAAAGATGTTGATGCTTGTTTGACAGTCGACGTAATCAAAAAGAGAAAATAAGAAAGGGTTAGTCTCCTCCCTCCATTGCATGCATTAGCCTTAAATAGACCTAATTAGTTTCCGCCAATGCTCGCATGCTCCGCGTGGCTTCACTTAGGGCTCTCTCGCAATGGTCATCCGTAGCCAAGC
Organism: Tetraselmis chui; assembly: GCA_026401115.1. Classification (NCBI taxonomy): domain Eukaryota; kingdom Viridiplantae; phylum Chlorophyta; class Chlorodendrophyceae; order Chlorodendrales; family Chlorodendraceae; genus Tetraselmis; species Tetraselmis chui. Next base: position 23,117 of record JAPMLY010001612.1, read on the forward strand.
GACGTAGCTAGCTTTGCCCCGGGAAATCACATCCGCTAAAATCCCTAATGCGAGTGATTGCTCTAATGTGAGACTCATCGTTCGAGGAAAACAAAGATAGGTACCAACCCGCACCTACGGCCAAGCCCATGAACTGAGGGCATTAATGACCTCTCAATGGGGCATAAGGGTATGTTGATCGGGTTTTGAGAAAGCTCTTCTCGCACGCTGCAACATCCCGTCAATGAGCCCAAAATGGCATGGTCAAGCGGTCTTTTTGACATCGCTTAATCCCGCAACTATCGCTCCGACCGCCACATGCTTCACCCATCTGCCTAGAGCGTCATATATGCCTCATGCGCTACTGTTGCTTAACATATGAGTGCACTGTGGGTGTTTAGTAAGGAGTCTTGCTTGTGCCCGGTGCGAATGAAAAAATACGCAGGATTAGAGTCGACGAGACGCTGCCAAAGTGCCATGTGCAAAGGGCCGAGTCGCATTAATTACATAACACATATATGGCGTCCGCCGGCGGCGCAGCGGCGGCGGCCTCGGAGGTGGTGCGCTCGCACGCCCGTCGGGACTCACCCCCACCTCGTCGCGGTGGGCGCTAGTAGCCCTATAGCCATGCGAGGCTTGGCACGGTAGGGGGCTAGGCGGGGTGAAATCCAGCGGCTGCGATCCGCGGATCATTAGCTGTCGGGATGCCTTAATACGGAGGGCTTTCAAAATTATTATATGTACATCGGCGTCAAGATCTCCCGCTCGGCTAGTCCGGTATTTCTTTTCGAGGCTAGATATTCCTCGAGTAATCTTATGTCCTCAGGCGGGACCTACAACTGAAGATATTTGTGGCGGCGAGGAGGGTAATGCGGATCTAAGTTGGCGGCGGGCGTTGGAGATGGCGGCGGACATCCGGGAAGCAGCGCAAGGGCAAAGCGTTTGCTGATAGTCGACCATCCATGTGAGTCTCGAGTCTCCCATGGGAGCGAGGCGAAAAGCTATGCATGCCGGAGGAGGGTCGCAGCCGGAGGAGCGATACGGTTTAACGGAGAAGGTGTTTGGATCGACCGCCGCAGGAAAACCCGGTATGGAGGGTTTTCGATAATATTTATGTACCCAAAATCTCTTGCGGAGCGGCGACTCGATCCGCGTGTTCACCCAACCCCTCCCCTAGTTGGTACCCGGTTATCGACACACTGCCTTAGGCAGTGTGCCAAGGTTATTACAACCCTAAAAACCCTAAACATCACAATGCTCGTACACACGCCCCCCTAGCAGCGTAAACCACTGGTGAGGGTACGGACGGACACAACCCGATCATACAGATTTTGGAAAACAATCAACGAGGGGCCGGGGACATGAGAAAACTCTTGCACGGAGGGAGGAAACTCGAGCCGGACGCCGTCTAAGACTATGGCCTTCCCTTCTTCTCAACCCCCGAAGGAGGAGGGAAGCTTAAGCTAGGAGGCGTATTGCCACGGGAGGAGCGACGATTGTCTTGGACGGGGGTGTGCGTGGATCGAGAAGGGACCGTCGACGACCGGAGCGAGGTGGTTTTTCGTCTGCCTTTCCCCCCAAGCTCCAGCACGAATAAAGTCGCACATGAGCAACGGCCATGTTGGCCCGACTCGACAAGCAAAGGCTGACTAGCTTGGCTGATCAACGCCCCCGCCGCGGTCGAGGAAGGCCGCGTATCGTGGAGAATTGCGATACTTTGCATTTCATACCATATGCGTAAAAGAATACATGTAGACGGAAATACAAAATGTTTGCGTGTCTGTTTTATACGGTATCGCTACTGCCATTTGTAGCGGTTAGCCTTCGGAAAGCTAGCTGCAGACACACATATGTTCGGTTTTGTTATGTCGTTGCTTTGTCGCTAGGTGAACGTGCAAATGGAGGGAGAATTGAGAAGATGTCTCAATGTTAGTGTTTAACAACATACTGTAGTTAGTGAAATGGAATTGTTAAATGGTTATGTCACCTCCCTCTATTGCACTAGGCTTTAATAGGCTTCCGCCTAGATAGCTTGCACATGCTCCCGCTCAGTTCTCCAACTAGGTGCTAGGGCTTTCCAACCGACATCAACTGACTAGCGACGCGGCTCGTCAAGTATGGGGAATCACATTCTGCATTGGAAACCTCGCTTGGCGCGTCATATGGCTAGTTAGAATTACTGCGCGTACTTGCACATGCCGGGAGGTACTAGTAGTACAGTACGCATCAAATAAACCCTTGCTAAATTGCAGTAGCGACGTACCCACATTGTACGTCCTTCCGACGGAAAAGCACGAATTGGAACTAGTAACGAGTCCCTATACAACGTCGTGTAATGTATTGTTGCATGAATATACTCGTCACACTCGTACCCTCCCCCTCTTGACAAATCTTGAGGCCGCCGCGAGGCAGACCTACGTGGTCTATGTATGCTCCTTTACTAAAGCAGTTATTGTGACTCATGAACGCGCGTTGGGTGAGCGTTCATGAAGTCAATGTACGCCTGAGTCTTGGCAAACTTGTGCCATTGGGGCGTCTCCAAGAATTCGTGTAACGCCGTAGTTCGATGTACCTCATTAAGTCGGTGCCAAACAAGTGGAATGTCGTCATCACTGAGGTTCGTCATGAATAGCAAATACTCGCCTAGTCGACCATGTAACGAGTTGATGCACATGGACGACATAGCATGTATGTGAGAGATTTCAAAGTCATCACCGAGGTATATATTTCTCTATCCGTGTTCTTTTCGTTCTTACTGTAATTCATTTTTTTATGTTCATTAGGGCAGTGCTGACGCTGTGGCTTGCCTTCCTGTTCCTCGGGCTTAGGTTTTTCCCTCTTTTCTTCTTTTTGCTTGGTGGCCTCCACTTATTTTTCTTGTAAGAATTTGTAAGGTTCGTTCTTACTGTAATTCACTCCTTTGGATGACCCAAAAACCCCGGATGATTCCTTGCAAACTGGCACTCCCGTACGCATTTTTGGCTTTCCTCACACTCTCGCGTCAGCGACAGAACCAACTCGTCGAGCGAGTGTAGAGCTGCAGGCGCCGCTACTCAGCTTAAATATAAGTCCTCAATCGAACACTAGTTTTTGCTTTCGTGTGGGAAAACGAAACTAACACAATCCCCAACGCTCTGCACATAACCGCGGGAAAATGTTTCCTCGTTGCGTTCGATCCCGCGCTCGGCCTGCGATACATCGCCTGCTCAGCTGCAACGCGGTGTGACATAGCCGGGAGCATCGGGTTGGGTGACGTTAAGCAAAAGCATGCCGGGGGTGGCGTCGTTTGATGCGTGATTGAAGGCAGGTTGTCATTGAGTACGCCGTCGCGAAGCGTTGTGGGGTGTGGGGGGAGGTGCTGCGAGAGGGCGGAGAGGGATGAGGATGCCGAAACACGGGAGCGGCAGCAGCAGCGGAGGAGCGCCGTTGCTTGGGTCGCGGCGCTACAAGGACCGGAAAACCAGCTTTAAGCAGCTGGCGGCGTCAGATGAGCGTCTTGACGTGAGTAGCTCGGACGCGCCGCTGGACGACATCGTGCGGGCGCGCGCGTCGCTGGTGGGGGCGGACCGGCTCACGGAGCTGCTCTCGAGCTCCAGCACCAGTCAGCCGGCGATCCAGGAGTCGGTGGAGGAGGGGGAGGAGGGTAGCGGGCTCGGCCAAGAGGCGAACCGTCGTCTGGAGCGAATTCAAACAAACGTGAGCTTCTGAATGCACGCAGCTCGTGGAGAAGGGGGACTCGAGGATGTTTGAATATGACGAGACATGAAGTAATTTAGGAATCACTTTGGGTTCGTACAGTGCTTCTGACACTGCGCTGCTTGTGTGTGGCTTAGCTGGGGCTTCGAAATCGAGGGGTGTGGGATGGCGAGGATGTGGGAGAAGGGGGGATGCAGTTTTACTCCAATACCCCGCGACAGAGCGACCAAGATGGTGCAGCGGATGGAATGTCGCCAGCGGGAAGCGCAGCGGACTCTGGCTTTGGCATCACCATCAACCTGGACGACATGAAGGTTGTCGCGCTGAATGGGGAGCAGCGTGATTACCACCGCATGGACTCAGCTACCTCCAGCGGCAGCGAAGGTTGGCCGCCCTTCTCTGGCATTTGAGATGCCACAACTTTCATTCCGTATTCACGTCGTACCTCAGCCCCTCTTCCACATCCGCTGCGTCTTTCTTTGCATCAGGCCTCAACACGCCCGGGCTGGAAGTATTTGGGGACCTGGGCTACAGTGAGGACTCCACTACAGATAGCTCGACCTTCCAGCAGCTGCCCGCGCATGCAGGCCAGGAGAGCGCCTACAGTATGGCCGTTCGCTCAGTCATGCTGGCATGGGAGGTGAGGGTTGTGTGTTTCCTTGGGTGGTTTGTTGTCGAGATGCATCATCCACCATTCGCATACCTATACCTATACCTGTCTCGCCGCCGTTGATAGCTACATGTGCGTGGCTCCTGCCTGAGGGTAGAAACCAGCAGAGAGCCTAGTGGATCGGATGCAGCTCGCGGATACGCTACGCACTGCGTTTGCGAAAGATAAAGCGGAGCACCTGCAAGTGTTGCGTGACGTCATGCAAGAAAACTGCCGGGCTGCGGATGAGTTGGCTGCGCGCATTGACGATTTGGAGGAGAGCGTGGTGGAAGACTTCATGGAGGTGGAAGCAGCAGAGGCTTGGGAAAAAGGGGAGCTTGTGGAGCTGCGACGCATGTTGAAGCAGCAATTGGGGCTACCGGTGTTCAATGCGATGCTGGAGGTGGCGGTTATCAAGGTGAGGGCACTCAAGTCTCTGCCTCTACATGCCCCCATCCACTAAAGAACGCCCTCAACTAGACAAACGCGTCTTCGTTGCTCCAGGGGAAGGACCTGAAGAGTAAGGCTTCCACCAGGAGATTTGCGTGCCTGACCCCGTACGTTGTGACGGACCATCTGGTGGTCATCGACATGCTTCAGCAGCCCCTCGGGGGAGTTCACCTCCGCTCGTCAGCCCCACCTGCACCAATCCGCACTGACCTCGCCAGGTAAGTCTCCTTCCCTCCCAACCTTGAGCTACACTCTTCCCATATGAAGGCCAATGCGAATGGTGGGTTGGTGCCGTGTGTTGGATTTGAAATATCAGCCTCTGCTTTTGCGATCCATCTCCGCAGGGGGGACAGCCCAACGTGGAATATCAAAGCCAGCCCAATATTTCTGCAGCAGCCTCTGTCCACCATGCGGATGCAGGTCTGCACCAGTGGGTTCTTTGACGACCAGCAGTCCCGTGAGGCCAAAACCGTGGTCTCGGCTCTGCCTCTAATGTCTGCCATCCCAATGGTGCGCCACAGACTTCATAACTGTATTCCTGCACCATCGCCTCACGAGAACGTCTTTGTCCCGGCGTGGTCACATCATGGCCGTTGCTCCGAGTGGGAGCCTCATATGCCTGTGCTCATACTCACGTTTCAACGGATTGGTGTACCATGTAGGATGCGTTTCCCACGTTAGGGCAGCACACAGTGGGGTGGTGCCGGATTGCATTGTCGCGTGACAGCGGCGACCCCGAGACGGGATATCTTTTACCTGTGGAGAGGACGGTGCCCATCCTGAGGAAGAGCAGAGGGGTGAGCGCCCGCCAAGCAGACGGTTTGTGAGGGTATTGCTTCGCAGACCCTCAGAGCACCGCCCAGCTCGTGGTCTGTCTTCTCTCTCCTTACTTACGTTGCCGTTCGTCCTGTAGGCGTTTGGTGGGTGCCTGTCGCCTCAGAATGATTTCCCGCCCCTCCGAGTCGAGGAGGAAGAGAGAGACTCGGACAAGAAGGGGCGCAAGGGGTGGACAGAGATGGGGCAGGTCCAGATCGTCCTTAGGTTTGTGTTGGCTGCCACCGTCGCAGTTCTCCATGAGTGTGTGTCATTAACAGTGAAGTGTGTGGCATAATGGGCAAAATGGATGTGCACAGCACAGGGATACAGTAGGGTTCAGCTAGGGTTATGTTGTCTGTGTTATTTCAATAATCTCCTTTGGTCTGACGGCTCTGTTGCAGGTATGTCCCTGAGACACGAGAGGCTTCACCAAGCTCGTCGGAGATCAGGAACGCCTCCAAAGGCGCTTATCACCAGCCCAACAAACGTCACTCGTCAGTACCGACCCCCTCTGTGGCATCGGACGTGGACAGAAGAGCAGCAGGCCAAGGTGGTGGTGGAGAATCGGTACGAGGGCTTTTAGGTCTATTATGACATTCGCGCGGCTCTATTGTCCGACTGGGGACGTTCATTGTTAAGGCTGTCATAGCGCCTGCCAAGAAGTGGTGCTGATGACTACTGGCCCCTGCCGGATTTGTGCAGGATGAGGCGCCCACCCCAATGTCTACTGAGGACGCTGCCAAGTGTTACCGTCTCCTCATGATGAGGCTCTGGGATTGCTGGGGAAAGGATATCAGTCTGAGGTTTCAAGATGGACATACATTTTCACTGCCGGGCCAGGTTCTTCTCCAACCTCAGACCACCCTACACAGCTTTGCCCCTTCATGATTGTTGGTTGTCCTGAGGTTTGAAAAACCCTATGGCTGCGCACTGTCTCAACCGCTGAATTCTTGTGCAGAACAATGGTGGCTCGTCCTGCAAAACCCTCAACACGCGCCTCACTCTCAGCAAGGCAGCTGCCAAGGGGAGCTGGTCACAGAAACACAACGGAGGGCAGGCGACGCTTCAGCTGGAGGGTGTGTACCTTGACGTTTCTTTAGGGATATCTATTCCCGCTTTTAAAACCTTTTCTTTGAAAGGTTTTAAGTTTTAGCTTATCAACTGCGCCAGCGAATTGGCTAGTCACCATTCTAGTTTCCTAAGATAGGATCGCTCTGTGCTCCTACGCTGCTTCTCCCAACACACAAGGATCCTCAGATGGCAAGGGGCAGGTCGTGCCTGATGCCCTCGCCAA
>JAPMLY010001612.1:32500-77923 GCA_026401115.1 Tetraselmis chui
GCAAACAACACTTCACTCGGACGTGTACGAGCGCTTGCAAGCAAGCATCCACTACGTGTTGCGCCACTACGCAGAAAACCTGGAGGAGGTGTGTATTAGTGGGCTCAACGAGGCACGTAGGGACAGGTATGTAATTGTCACAATGTGTGTGTTTGTGTGTGTGTGTGTGTGTGTGTTGGGGGGGTGGGGTGGGGGAGGTGGGGCGTGTTTGTGTGTATTTTTCGTTTTCATTACGAGAAAATGTACAATCTGTACTTTGTCACCACTGACAGCATTACCTAGAAGTCAGCAATATCATTAGAGCGGGGAGGTGTGTTAAGTGTTTTGGTGCACGGTTCTGACCAGGATCTGGCTTGGTTTAAGCGCAGGCACGAGGAGTTGCGTGAGGAGTCGAAGCAGGCTGACCCTCGCAGAGTCCTACGCCTTCTGGAACCCCTGGCGAGTAGCAGCGGGAAGATTGACCCGGAGGCGGAGGAACCTTGCGTTAACCGGCAACTCTGTGTGCTCCTTAGCAACCTCCACGCTCTGCAAGACAACATGCAGCTCGTTAATGTGAGCCGTTGCCTACTTCCCTGTGGTTCCTTCACCATCCAGTGCTTGTCATTTGTGTCGATTCATGATCGATGGTCATTCAACAATTTGTTCATAGTAGCTTTCAGATGTGGTTGAGCAACGTAAAATCATGACGTTGTTTGATGACTGCGACGGTGAGGGAGGGAGTAGCTAATGCTACTGGGCGCCTTATCTCTCCCTCTCTCCAGAAACGAATGTTGGAGGCGGTATGCGGCGAGAACTCAAGGCAGGTGCGGGAGAAGCTGGGCGGCGGGACGCGTGGGGGCGGCGTGGAGGAGTTCGACGACAGTCTGAGTGAGCTTAGCTTCATGTCCGACGACTTGGACAGCGAACTGCCGGGTGGGCAGCTTGCAGGGAAGCTGGATAGGCTAGAAGAAGATTTGGTGGAGCGTGCGGACTTTCAGGACGGCCGTTCCTCGACCGCCTCGCCTGAGAGGGATGAGTGTGGGGGGGAGCGGGCGCGTCTCGCGCCATCCACTTCACGCAACAAGGAAGACCTTCCCAGTCAACGGATGCGCACATGGCAGAAGTACTGCAACGCCAACCAGCGCGTCGTCGGCACCTCCATCTCCAACTGCGTCAACTGCATGGCGGACACGCTGCAGACCAAGCTCCTGCTCGAGGTCATCAGGTTGCTGCACGCGGAAGAGATGCGCGCACAGGTGCTGGACACTGTAGTGGAGGGGGGCGCATCCGCCAAGAAGTGAGTCCCCCCCCCTCCCCCCCCTATCACGCAGCGCAGTAAGCGCAGTTACGCTGTCGATTGCATTGCGGCTGTGATTTGCTCCTATCATGCAAAGTAAAGCCACCCCCTCCCCATGACTTCATCATTTCATTGGTAGCTCACCAACACAGCTCTCGAACAGCGCAGCTGCAGCTGCTCGAACAGTCTCCCCCCCCAATTATTTTTCCCCTTCCCTCGTTCCTGACATCTGCCGCACGATACGGGCACGCAGGCGGGCCTCCGCCTTTGATCTCACTCTGGGCAGCTTCAGATCGAGCCCTTCAAAGAAGCGCGCCATGAGCCCTGACCATGTTGCCGTATTTCTAAAGGAAGTGAACCTGGACCTCTTCGTGCAGCGGCTGCTGGATATGTGCGTGGGCAGCGCGCAGCCGCCTTGCTCCCTTACCATACCGAAACAACTAATTTGGCATTTCCTGATATGTTGGCGTTTCCCCTATTCGATGAATAACTCAGTTTGTTGAACTGCCAGACTGGGCTTGTTTAAGTTAGCCTTGGGGTGGGGAGGGGGGGGTATGTTCCCCTCTATATTTTCCCAATTGGAAACGGTGACACTTGCAGGTTTGCGATAACTGATTGTTTTGTCCGTGGTTGGGAGATTGGATGAGATTTATTGAGATTTATTTATTGAGATTGATTGCCAATGTATGTTGGGAGAAGGGGCAGATCGTATGTGTTTGTATTTGCGCCTTGCTATGTGTGTGTATGTGTGTGTGTATGTGTGTGTGATCTATGTTGTTGCGTTGTGAGGGGCGCAAGACGGTGCTGTGTATGTGCGAATGATGGAAAGGGGTGAACATGTTGAGTTTTGGGTTGTGTATGTGTTGAATTTTCCCGTATCTCAGTGAGCGCTACCGCTCTTTCTTATGGGTAAGCATACAAACTGACATATTCCATCCTTCTGTCAGCGAGATCAACCTGCTGGCGTCGCACATGGTGCCGAGTGTGTTCCGCACTGTGATGACGTCCACCTGGTGCTCGCTCGTCTCGGCGATGGAGACGCTGGTGCTGGCGGTCTCGGGCTGGTGGCGGCCGCTGACGGGGCGCGAGGGGCGTATCATCTCGCAGCTGCTGGACGCCGGCATTGCCTGGTTCCACAGTGATGGGGAGGGGCTGCCAATGGAAGATCTCCGCAGTGTCGCCAGCCGGCTTATGGTGGGAAACCAACCCTCCCGTCCCCCATTTCCCCCAAAATAAACAACCCATAGCCTTTATACTAAATTGTGTACCAGAAGTCAGGTAGTTCACACACTAACACCAACACGCTATCTCTCTCCCCCTCCCCCTCTCATGGAGCCCAACACTGACCCCAAATTAAGCCGTTTCCTCCTCATTGTCTCTGGGATTATGTCAATGAGTTCATAGTAGCCCAGACCAAGAATAGAGAGTCGACGTTGCGGAGCTCCTGCGATTCAGTCTGTTTCACAGGGTTGAATACCTCGAGTGTGAATGGGGTTGCTGCCACGCAGGAGTTGCTGGAGCTACACGCCAAGCCCGTCTCCGCAATTGAGCTCAAGTACAATGACCTCTGGGTACAGCATGGTGGTAAAGAGGAGCTGAGGCGACAACGGGTTGGGCCTGCTCGACCGCAGCTGCCGCTGAATTGAGCACCATGTTAGTACTAAGTTTTTCTTACGCTGAGATGCGAGCGTTCCGGCAGCTTAGTTACGGTCTTGGCCCCAGACGCTCGACCCATCAGGTCATAACTACGAATAGCACTTTTCCTCAGCATGCTTGTGAACTGGTGCCTGGTGGCGATATTGGATGTGTGGAGGTTCTATTGAGAGTGGAATATTGAGTGGCTCATGGAAAATTGGTGTTATTGACTTTAGTGTATGGACACGGAAAGGGCGCACTCGTGTTGGGTTTTGCTTTGTGTAGGAGTGGGTAGGTGTGTGTGAATTGGTTTGGTACTGACCTAGGGGCTTTGTTGTGCCTGTCGCCGTGAGCAGGATGCGCCTCCTTCGGGATGGATGCACAAGGGGGCAGACATGGTGGGGGACGCCCCTGAGCTCATGTCCTCCTTTGAGTCGCGCTTCCGGAAGGATGTCTCCAACGGCGTCGCGATGATCCACCTCATCCGACTGCTGCGCCAGCGGAACCACGAACCCGCGGCAATGGACCTACTGAACAAAATGCTCAAAGACGCTGCCGAGTACCCAATGCAGGTGCACTCCCCCCTCTCCACCTCTTCTGCAGCATACAGACTTTGCAGTTTTTCACATTATAGCTGCCCAGCAATGCTGTGTCTATGGCAGCCGGCTATTTGAGTTGGTGTTCTTGCTGTTCGCCACACATGACGCTGCGTTTTGGGTGGTCTGCGTTCATTGCCTGGAAAACCATACTCTATGTTTGGCTGTTGACTTGGCATGTGCGGGTCCAATGATATTATCGTCTCCATTCTCGCTCTATAGTGTTGCAAGCCTTTTGTTCTGTTGTTGTGTGCAGGTCATATTTGGAAAGTGGGGCGAACCGATGCTGGGGCAGTGGCCTTGCATGCTTGCCAGACAGAACGAGGCGGGCTCCCTCTGCGTATCTCTCAACTACATTGGCTTCACCACTATCCAGCCTGGCGTCGCCGGCCTGCTAGTGGACACGTCAATGCTCCTACCACTGGCGCAAGTCACGCGAATGGAACGCACCTACGAACAGTGAGCATCCGTCCTCCCTATCTCAACCTCAGAATGCTCCCACTGTCCACTACTACTTCCGTCATAAAACTTTGTGAGTATCCGGAAGCCGATCTACGTGCTATGCAGCTACACACACGTGCGCACACACACACACACACATACACACACACACACACACACACACACACACACACACACACACACACACACACACACGCGCGCGCACGCACGGACGCACACAGACACACCAATCGTATATTTTTTAATATCATCCGGACGCAGACGCACGGAAGTCGCACAAACCGCACATGGATTTCGTGCGTGTGTTCACCGCACGGAATTGTCGCAAACTCACACAATTCGCACAAACGGACACACATACACACACACAAACACGCACACATACACACACACAGGCACGCGCGCGCAAACTCGCATCGTTAGAAATTTTCTCAAGTTCGCTTATACTAGAAAGCATATTTTGTTTGATACAAAGCTGCAAACTGACAGTCTAGACTCCATAGTTCTGTGCGCCCCCAAAACGACCTGCTACTCTGACGTTTCTCCCTGCCGCCGACATGCACTGCTCCCCCAACAGCCACCTTCAGTGCCTCAGCTTCACTATGCACGACAAGACATACCACCCCTTCAGCGGGGGTCAGAAGACGTTCCCCGCGCGAGAGGACATCTACCAGAGGGTGGCGGAGGCCGCGGGCGGCACAGGGTCCACTCTGGACCGGAGCCTGCGCGGGGAGGTGGCGACGGAGGGACCCAAGACGCTAAATTTGCCCGCCGGGGAGGAAATCTTCCACTCGCTGGAATGCACGCGCATTATTGGCGGAGGGCTGTGGTACAACCGCGGCGTGCTGTACTCATGCAAGTCCTTCGTCATGTTCGACCGGCCCGGGAAGGAGCGCGTCACCGTGCCCTACGGCGACATCCTGTCGCTCAAGATGGACGAGGTGCAGTCGTGGGCGTCGCACCCAGACAGCCGGCTCGTGCTGGACACGCGGTCGATGGGGCGGCTGGTGTTTGGGAAGTGCGCGTTGGATGCGGTGGTAGCTTGCATGAGTAGCATTGCCAGCCAAGTGGCCACCGTCAACGAGTACAATGACAAGTAACCTTGGCAGTGGGAAATGGCGAAGGGGGGGAGGCATAACGCCGAGTTGGACAGTCCCACCGATGCGGGTGTGGATCGGCGCTATCTTTATAATGAACTTCAAAGGACGACATCTATTACCTGCTGACTGCGATGCACTGCGCAAGGGGCGTTTGTTCCTTGAGAGCGTTATCCGAGATTTTTTTGGGTGGGGGGTTCGTAAACTTGTCAGAGTTTGTTTACACAGTAGTAAGAAACAGGCACATGTGGCAGCAAAATGCAGTCCGTTGGTTCAGAAACGGGGTTTTCATTTGAGTTTCCCCTCCGCCCGCTAATAACCAAACACACAAGCTCTCCCCATCTCTCTGTGATGTAGAGTCCACTGTGCATTGCTCATGCAATATTGTTAATCGCAATTGATGCCTATCTGTATAGCCTGCGCGTATGACTCTGAAATACCAGTCAAGTGCTGCAATTAGGGAAAGCAATGGCGATGGTGCAGGGTGGAGGAGAAGGCAGGCCACATTTAGTTGAGATGTCTCGCATTAACTCTTCACGCCAATTCACGCAATATGGACATAAACCATCCACATTACATCTCCAGGCACCAACCCACTCACCCTTCCCTCTCCAGTAGGAGCCCGGGCCCGTATATCCCAGTTCATGCCATTCATGCACGTGTAGGTTAGAACCCCTACCTAGGCGCCATGCCTGCCTGCTCGCCCGTATTCCCTGCGCCCCCCGTCACGTTGTCCCCACTCCCATTCATCTTGTTGCTGCGGCTAGGCAGGACGACGTCGCCATCCCCCGATTTGCTCTTTTTGCGCGACTTGTAGAAAGACGGCGGCTTGCGGATGATCGTGGGATTGCTCTTCGGCTTGCTCGACCTCTTCTGCTGTTTTACCGCAGCGTCGCGCCCCTGCAGGTGTGTCCTGTACTCCTCCTTCCGAGCCACCGTCTGCACATGTTCCTCCTCCGAGTCCATCGGAAAGAAGCGCGACGTGACGCGCCGCACCAACCCTGCCACCACGCCCCCCCAACAATCACCTCAGCCACACAACCCGACACCCCGGACTCAAGTGGACGGTGAGCGACGCAATCCTGCGTGCTCAGTGTGGACACGTTGTTGTGGGCTTGGCGGGGGCGCACCGAGTCCGTTGCAGTGGGGGCACTCCACCAGCACCTGCCGCGCCCCCCGCCGGCCTCCCACCGCCGACCGAATGCTGCCCGTCCCATAACACGGGCGACAGTCGGATTCATAGACGTAATAAGGGTCCTACGCAAGAAGCAGGACAAGGACAGGGGAGGGGCAGTGGACGGTGCAGTCAGCCTTCAGTTGGGACTTTGTGAGCGGCGACAAGTATTGGCATCGCTTCACAGCACTGCAGTGCTCTTCACTCACCCCGCAGAACCTTTCCATTTCATCGCAAGTGGCTTCAGCCTCCGTCAGAAACTATGGATAGAGGATTTGACACACATGTTAGCCGGCTGACTTCGACATCAATTGACGCACCCAAAAATGTGATGTGGGCGCGCTCGTTACGCCATTCCATATCACATGCAACACACGCTTGGTGTGAAGACAGAAAGGTGGATAAGTAAATGGAATGAAGGGCAATCACGCCGTGATACACGGATAGATATAGGCATGTGATTTCGTCTAGGCCTTGGCGGTAGAAAAGGAGGTATCGGGAGGAGGAGAGAGGGGCTTGGGCCATGGGAGAGGAGGAGGGTTAGAGATGGATAGAGAGGGGGGGGGGAGCAAGTAGGGAGACAGAGGTAGGGGGGGGGGGGGGGGGGGGGGGGGGGGTCACCTGTCCTTCCTCAGGCAGCTCCCCAGTGACAGGCACGAAAAGGGACTGAGGGAGCGCAGACCTCCTGCGGTGTGAGTTGGGCCGGTGTGAGTAATATAACAAGCTACATGGTTGGGTATACCGCCTGGAAATACGAGGGGCACTTGTTGTGATGCAGTTAGGTTTTAATTAGGTTTCTATATCGTCGCCCGCGTCTGATACTCTTCCTCCGATAGCCCCCGCAGCTCGCTTTCTCCCTCCCCGTCACAACCTCTCGACAATAATCCTCACGGTCCAAACAAAAACTAATAGGCAGTACCGACATCTGAAAGCGTCTACAGTGCGACGGAGGGAGAAGGAGGGACGGTTGGGGGCTTCGGCGGGAAGCGCACCCGTTATGAGCGCTGTCCGGTCGGCTGAAGGGCCGCCGTTGCCTTGAGCTAGCAGCCACAAGGAGTGATCCTCGGCCCCTCGTGGCACGCGATTGCGAGTAATTCGGCATATGCAAGCTCCCCGCACCCTCGTCCGGCGGGCAACTCGACGAGCGGTGTCGCCACGTGACTGCTTTCGACACCGTCGCGGTGGCGAGGCTGGCAACCGGCAGGCCCGCCATCTTCAACGCCAGCAAATTGTCGTTCTTATTTAAATAAGAACAGCAGCGCAGCAGCACAGAAATATACACAAAGGTCAATACTAATATTTTAGTCTCTCTCTCGACGCGCAGGTTCCTTTCGTGCGTGTGGCGAAGTGCGAAGCGAGTCGGCTTCGGTCAGTGGAGTGAGTGAGGGGTTTCGGAGATCGAGGGACGGCGACGGTGACGGTGATGCGCGTGAGCGGTGATGATGAGCTGGCAAGTACTGGAAAGTCACCCGTACCAAGTACATTAACTATTGTATGTAGGTTTGTGCGCGACATCAGGCCAATCTGCTTTGTGCTGCGTATACAGCAACGAGCCAGCCAGCCACATGCTTTACGGGTAGCGCTGATCCTTAGGAAATCGATAAATTACAATAATAAGAACAACATGAGCACGGACAGTGAAAAAGGGACGGGAAACAAACGGGCATGAGTGACAAGAGGGTCACGGAATCCAACGCACGGCAAGAGGAAGCACTAAACTGTCCATAAACCTAGCAAATCAAACTAAGGAAACACCTAGGCAACGCCGAGAATGCAACAAGTGGAGGCGCCAAGCGGCGCCTCACGCGCCGCTCGAGGAAGCACGGGGACGCTTGCGGCCCATGGCGCGGGTGAAACGCGCCGTGGAAGGAGAAGGCATCCCAACCGAGGAAGAAGCGACCTCCACGCCGTTTGCGGCGGCGGGCAACCCGCGCAAGACGTTGTCCGCGTGAGCGACATGGACGGCGAGAGAGACCTTTCGGCGCCAGGAGGCAAACAACTTGTCCACATGTATCCCTTTAGAGGCGGTTGCCTGCTACGTCAAGAAAGCCGTCGCGTGAACGCCGAGAGTACCAAATTCCGTGACCGCAAAGGGAATAATGCGGATGTCGGGGCGACTCCTCACCCCCTTCGAGTACTCCTCGAACTTGGTCCTTTCAACACGGCGTAGAGCGACTTCGGGAGACGGGGGGCTAGAAACGCCGAACAAACCGCAAACCACGGCATCAAGAGCAAGCTTGAGCCTCGGATGCCGTGGTAGTGCAAGATACCCACATCCGCGGGGAGGCCGTCGTTGCCGTTGGGGAATTGAACTAACATCGTGGGATACGTGAGAACCTCGACGCCAATCCCAAGTTCGCCGAGAACCTCGGAAATGATTTCCGCAAGGGCCGTCACTAACCAAGAGTGAGCGGTGTGGACCGAAGCATCTCCGCCGCATCGAGCCAAATGGTCAGCAAATGCAGTGGCTCACGCATCATCCGACATGCCAACACCCCCCGACGCGAGCGCACCCCATATAGCTTAAACCGATAGGTGGCAAGAAGCATAAGCAGCGGGGGAGCGTAGAGTAGATAGGATACGGTATGGGGGAAGGCCGACGATGCGACATACCGCAACGCGGAGAACTGCGTCGTAGTGCTCATGGAACTTGTCATGGAGGTCGCCAAGGCGACCCGAAGTAGGCGGGTCCGAAGCCAAAAGCGCAAGGGCGCCGTGGCCGAGACGAGATACCGAATGCCTAAACTCCGGCCGAGCGCGCTTCGCGAAGGGAAGGAAGTTGACGCGCTCATTGATGCCGGCTGTTGTAGCTTCGAAAAGGTGTCCGTGGCAAACGCAGAAAGGGGTACGAGCGAGGGTAGGCCATCAAGGGACCGAGCAATTTGCTTGTTGTTTGATTGGGCTTCGGCTAGCAGCCTGCGCGAGCCACGGTTGGACGTTGCGGGGGACGCATCACTAAGGCTGTGGTTTTCAAGGGCTCGGACTCGGCGAAAGCGTGAGAAGCGCACGCGGTATCCAAGCGCGCCCACGACGAAGCGAGCTCTAACGACCACATGGATTATTTGTCGCCGTCATCTCCATCCGGTGTACCATGCATGCGGGACACCGTTGTGGTCATAGCAGTCGCTAACCGTCCGTGCATAGTCGGCTCCGTCGGAACTTCGTCATGGGAGTGCTCGCGCACGCGAGAATTTTGCGTTGTAAGGAAAACGGATAGCAAAGCCCATTGCAAAACCGGCCGCTCCGACATGGGCTGCATTCGCCAAGGCAACCAAGTCACCCACCCCCATGCCTTCGAAACGCATGGGAAGCGACATCTCGGAGCGAGTGTTGCGGGGTAGACTAGCTGCGGGAAGGGCCAATATCTCAGCCGCCACATCTAGGGTGGATTTGTCATCGCGCTCGAGGAAGGTTACGACGGTGTCACCATAGTCCTCGCCCATGCCAAGACCGTGGGGGACCGTACGGGCAAAGTGTCCGAAGCGGTGATTGCAATGTTGATGGATACAAAGCGCAGTGTGAGAGTGCCGGTGAGTTGCTAGGCCCCTTGGACGTTCGCTATAGGCCTCATACTTGCTTAATGCCGTTTCGAACACGTCTCGAGCAAAATCGGATGTACCCATTGCCCCCCCCCCCCAACACTTTCTTCCCTTCGGTGGAGACATGTACTCCCCGCAGGATGTGGCCCTTGGGTAGGTTATCGAAAGCATCACCGACACCCAAATGGGAATACAAACAGTTTTTTGCGGATGGTTACCGTCAGGCCGACGCTAGCATACGCCTCCGACATAGCGTCGCCAATAGCCATGAAAGACGATGGGGGTCCCATGAAGTCACCATCGCCAGAAATACCACAGTCGACAGATTCGTTCGGGGCAATCGTAGCCAATTGTTTGTATACCCGGGAGGCAGCTATTGCGAAGAAGATGGCCCCGAGAACGCAACCTTGATGAACTCCACGGGTACTCGGGATACGCATAGCCGGGCATGTCGGAATCGGGAACGGATAGTTACACGTAGGTCGCGCCGGCCCCACAAGGGGGCCGGCTGTGGTGACAAGAGAAGTGGGAAGAGAGAGATGGCGGCCGGCGAAGGCATCGGCAGGGCCGGCCGACCGCCACTAATAGGGAATAGAGTACCGCTAATAGCATAGCACTAAGTACTAGGATGACAAATAGCTACCTTGTACATAAGCAATTTGAAATTTGAAATTGTTTACAACAATACCAGTAAAAACCGGCTGCTGTCTCTGGGCCCCCCCTTTTGCTATGCTCAACCTGTAGTTGGACTTCTAAGCGTGAGGTAGACCGTGAACCACTAATCCCAACCTCTCCAATGGCAGTAACGATACCGTCTAAAACATACCCGTATCCAGGTATTTATAATTTTTTGATCTATACGTATTTTTTTTGGATACAGTATGAAAAATAAAATGTCGCTAGTCTCCACGTTACGCGGCCTGCTCCAGCCGCTGCGGGGTCGTTGATCAGCAAGGCTGTCCAGCTGGAGCTGGTCGAGGCGAACCTGCCTGACCTCGGCTCCCGTGCGACTCCGGTCGTGCCGGAGCTTGGGGGGAAAGGCAGGTGAAAAACCCCCCTCGCATAGGTCGTCGTCGGTCCCGCCCCGATCCGTGCTCCACCCCGCCCGAGGTATTAGCCGCTCCTCTCGACGCAGCTCGCCACCTAGCCGAGTCTTCTCTCCTCCTTCGGGGGCTGAGAAGAGAGAATAAGTAGGCTGCAGACGGTGTCCGGCTGGCTCTCATGCCCCCGAGCCAGATTTTCTCCTGTCCCCTGTCCTTTTCCCGTCTGTTTCCAACACCTATCTGATCGCGCTGTGGCCGTCCGTACCCTCCCCCGGTGGTTTACGTTGTTAGGGGGTCGCCTTTACGAGCAGTGTGCCGTTACGATAACCCTAGGCACACTGCCTGAGGCAGCCTATCGATAACCGGGTACCGACTAGGGAAGGGGTTGGAAGAACACATGGATCGAGTCGCCGGTCCTCAAAAGATGGTGGGTACGGGAATTTTTCCAAAAACCCCCCGTACCGGGCTTTTCCGGCGGCGGGCGATCCTAAGGACCGCCGCCGCCAGACCGTGCCGCTCCTCCGGCTGCGACCAGCCTCCGTCCTGCGTAGCATCAGGCCTCGGCCCCAGGGGAGACTTAAGACTCTCACAAGGCTGGCGACTGCTAGCGAGCGCTGTCCCAAGCGCTGCTTCCCAGCTGTCCGCCGCCAGCTCCAACACCCTCGTCCCTCCGCTGATCCGTCCGTACCCCATTTCGCCAAAAAATATTTCGCAAACGCCGCCCCCGCCCCATCGTCGGGAGAGTATCTGCGAGTATTTAGTCGCGAAAAAGACATATCGGACAGGCCGAGCGGGAGATCCCTGTGCCGGTGTACGGATATTATGTTTTCCAAAACCCTCCGTACATGGCTTCCCGACAGTTGCTGATCCCGCGGATCGCAGCTGCCGGTACCTCGTTCAGCCCCCTACCGTGCCAGGCCTGGCACGGCTATGGGGTTACCAGCGCCCACCGCGTGGAGGTAGAGGTAGGTGCCGACGGGCCTGCGAGCGCACCCCTCTCCGGGGCCGCCGCCGCTGCGCCGCCGGCGGGCGCCGTACATAAGCACTAGGCAACGGGATGCTAGTGCTAACACCCCCTCTCAAGGTAGCCGAGGTCTTGACGTCTTCCTAGCTTGCGTCGAGGAAGGTGCCATCTTGGTCGAAGGTGCAGTGCTTGTAGCGTGTGTCTCAAGCCGGGTAGTGGTAGCGACATGCGCTCACAAGAACGTGCCAATACCGGCGAGTTGCCGATATGAAGCGGTTCCAAATGTACTGCGTCGTGTACTATTCCAACATGTAGCGGAAAAACTGTCCCCGGGCGAATTTGCCGACGCATGGGAGCGACCGGCGAGGAAGAACCGATGCCAACAGGGTTGTTAGGAGAGTGTAGACACGCGAAAGCATAGACGGGCGTTGCTCGTGTTGACTCCCCCCTTTTGCCGTGGGAAAGTTAAGCTCCTCTCTAAGTTCGGTGAGCGTTGCGGCGTTGCCTCGGGAAAAAGCAGTAACAGTAGTAATTAAAGTACGCACGGGACGAATTTTCGCAGGTAGGTTTTAAATAACCATATCCGGTCGAGAGCATCGGTAGGCTAATGGCTAGGTGAGATTGAAAGGTGGGTGGGGCGAGCGTGGCGCCGGGCGCTTTACACACCCTCTTCTCCTTTTTACGTGGGAGATGGTAGGACAGTCGCGGACAACCAGCTCGAAGGCTAAGCGTGATGTCGGCTGGACGGTGGATTACTAGCGTGGCGCCGAGCGCTTTACACACGCTCTACTCTTTTTTTACGTGGGAGTAAGTAGGACTAGCGTGGCGCCGAGCGCTTTACACACGCTCTTCTCTAGTGCAACTTGGTGGAGGGCTTATAACATGTCGGAATCGGGAGCGGGTAGTTACACGTAGGTCGTGCCGGCTCCACAAGTGGGCCGGCTGTGGTGACAAGAGAAGTGGGAAGAGAGGGATGGCGGCCGGCGAAGGCATCGGCAGGGCCGGCCGACCGCCACTAATAGGGAATAGAGTACCGCTAATAGCATAACACTAAGAACTAGGATGATAAATAGCTACCTTGTACAAAAGCACTAGGCAACGGGATGCTAGTGCTAACATGGCCATGAGCATTTGATGAGTCGTAAACGTACAATGTAGATGGACAGCCATACAACATGGTAGCGACGCGTAGCAACGGTCGAAGCGCGGGATTTGCAGACAATTCTTCAAACGAGGGACGCCGCAAGAATTCGTTGAACGCGTTGGATGCACCGCCTTGCATGTTCGCCTAGTCCGGTGAGGCGTCAAGCGCGGCTCGAACCACGAATTGTTATATCGCAACCCCGCCGCGGACGCCAACCTCAAATTGGTGCCGAGCATCAGCCAATTATTGAGACACTTCGTCACCAATTACGGTGAGAAGCGCGCGATTCGCGAAACGAACTAAAACGGGGCCAATTCCAATCGGGCGCAACTTATCCTTTTGGTCGCGAAGTTCTTGCTCTTGTACGCGTCGTTGTTCGGGATCAAGCTTGTCTAGCGAGATAAGTGTGGCGGAGGCGAGAAATGAGGCGATGCATGGTGAAACCTCTGCATTCACGATGGCTTCAGCTAAACCGGTGAGAGTGCAAAGGGAACAACCCAACGCGCGAAGAGTTTCAAACCTCATGTCATCGACATGAGAACAAGACATTCGAAGGCATCCAGCAACGACCTCCATAACATCAATTTCCGAAGCATGGAGTTTGATACGAGGGAGGCAGAAGGGATCCGGCAACACGCAGGCGAGGTCGTCATCTTCTTGTGGGTGCAGTCGTGATAATTCCTCGTGCACCCCACGACCACTTGCAACGGGGTTGGAGTTTGGGGGCTTGTTAGCACTAGCATCCCGTTGCATAGTACTTATGTACAAGGTAGCTATTTGTCATTCTAGTACTTAGTGTTATGCTATTAGCGGTACTCTATTCCCTATTAGTGGCGGTCGGCCGGCCTTGCCGGTGCCTGCGGTACTCTATTCCCTATTAGTGGCGGTCGGCCGGCCTTGCCGGTGCCTTCGCCGGCCGCCATCTCTCTCCTCTCACTTCTCTAGTCACCACAGCCGGCCCCCTTGTGGGGCCGGCACGACCTCCGTGTAACTATCCGTTCCCAACTCTAACAGGTTATGGGCCCTCCACCAAGTTACACTAGAGAAGAGCGTGTGTAAAGCGCTCGGCGCCACGCTAGTCCTACCTACTCCCACGTAAAAAAGAGTAGAGCGTGTGTAAAGCGCTCGGCGCCACGCTAGTAATTCATCGTCCCACCGACCCCACGCTTCGCCTTCGAGGTGGTTGTCCGCGACTGTCCTACCATCTCCCACGTAAAAAGGAGAAGAGCGTGTGTAAAGCGCCCGGCGCCACGTTCGCCCCACCCAGCTTTCAGTTTCACCTAGCCTTTCAGTACTTTAATTAGTACTGTTATTGTTTTTTCCCGAGGCAATGCCGCAACGCTCACCTTACTTAGCGAGGAGCATAACTTTCCCTCGGCGAAAGGAGGGAGTCAACACGAGCGTCCGTCTATGTTTTTGCGTGCCTACACGCCACAAACAACCTTGTTGGTTGTGCTCCTTCCTCGCCGGTCGCTCTCATGCGTCGGCTAATTCCCCCGCGGACAGTTTTTCCCGCTACATGTCAGAATAGTACATTACGCAGTACATTTGGAACTGCTTCATATCGGCAACTCGCCGGTAGCGGCACGTTCTTGTGAGCGCATGTCGCTACACCTACCCGGCCGGAGACACACGCTACAAGCACTACACCTTCTACGAAGATGACACCTTCCTCAACGCAAGCTAGGACGACGTCAAGACCTCGGCTACCTTGAGGGGGGGTGTTAGCACTAGCATCCCGTTGCATAGTACTTATGTACAAGGTAGCTATTTGTCATTCTAGTACTTAGTGTTATGCTATTAGCGGTACTCTATTCCCTATTAGTGGCGGTCGGCCGGCCTTGCCGGTGCCTGCGGTACTCTATTCCCTATTAGTGGCGGTCGGCCGGCCTTGCCGGTGCCTTCGCCGGCCGCCATCTCTCTCCTCTCACTTCTCTAGTCACCACAGCCGGCCCCCTTGTGGGGCCGGCACGACCTCCGTGTAACTATCCGTTCCCAACTCTAACAGGGCTCCATAGCGCGACGGTACTCCCCAACCGCAGGTAGACCAGCCGCACGGTTGGCTACCTTGGCCGAGACGCCGTTAGAAAAGGGCTGTGAAGTGGACATGGGGTCGGTACCAGCCCTCGAAAGTGAGGTAGGTGGCGGTGACGGCCCATTGGTAAGGAATGCATGAGCGCGAGTGGCGGAAACCCATGTATGGAGATATCATGACGTCCAATTGGCTAAGCGGTTGTCACGGTAATCAGCGACTGGGTCAGGGGGTAGGTGCCCCGCAGAAGTGAAATCAGCCATGGGGCGCAAAACTCAGCGCGGGAATAAAAGCAACGCAGCCCAAGTCGCTTCCGCGGAAGCCCCTTGGGTGGCCCTAACGCGGAAAGACAAAACGCAGCCGACGAGCTCCCCAAATACCGGCTTGGCGAGGCGTACCACCGAAGGGGGGACGCCGTTCGAGGACGTACTAGCTCGGAAGGAAAGGAGGTAGGACTCGAAGAAGGCTTTGGAGTTCTCCCCACCAGTGGCCCCATGGTCAAGGCACCATTGGACGGCGGGGGACAAGGACTGGGGATGCACCGGAGAAGACCGACTGCGCGGAAGCGAAGCACCGCATGCCGAAGGTTTGGAGGGCGTAGTATTGCGATGAACAATGTTGGTGTCTACTAAGGCCAGCACTCCGAAAGAAACTTCCGCAAAAGTTCACGGCGCGAGAAGGTGGCGATCGGCATCCACTAATGGGCAATTGATGGGCGCGAAAGTCAGGGATTGGATCCGGCTAATATAATTAGGGTTCGAACCCACGAATCTGAGTATATCCACTACTGTGCGTGTAATATTCGTGCACATTTCTCGGTCGTTTCGGGGTTTGAAATTAGGGCGTGTTTGCTCGGAAGGATCCGGATCCACTCCTTGGCGAAATTGCACGTTCTCCCGGGGGAAATTAGATGGGCGCACAATGCTTGAAGGGTCGAGAACGACGCGGAACAACCAACGTGCCTCAAAGGAGCATGGAGCGCATTGTGGGAGCGGGGGGTAAAAATCGAGACGAAGTACTGCCATGCCGTAATGCATGGGAAGGCGTTTGAGCATTAGGTGGTGATGTGG
Source organism: Tetraselmis chui (assembly GCA_026401115.1). NCBI lineage: Eukaryota > Viridiplantae > Chlorophyta > Chlorodendrophyceae > Chlorodendrales > Chlorodendraceae > Tetraselmis > Tetraselmis chui. The sequence continues at coordinate 48,533 of JAPMLY010001612.1, forward strand.
GAAGGTCACTTGGGGTGGGGGCCATAGGGCACGACCCGGTTCCACCGCCGGGCGACCGGCCTAAAGGAGGCGGTGGAGGCCGCCGATGACTATGTCCCGGCCGGGTCGCCGCGGCGGCCATCCGGGGGTGGCATGTGTGTCGCGTTCTAAAATAAGTAGAGCACGCGGGGTCGGAGAGGGGGGGGTGTATGTGGCCTGAACTATACCGCAAGTCGCCCGAGGTGGCGCTGTGGTGTGCCTTGGAGTGAAGATTCGTCTCCGACGTGGTGGGCTCCTCGATGCCGGTCCTTCGCGCCTCTTGCCTCAACGCGTTGTTTGTAATGGGGAGCCTTGAAGCCCGCGATGGAGACGCTCACGAATAAAGGAAAAGCTAGTTTGTACCCGGTTACCAGTCGCCGCGAGAGTCGATTGGAAACTCCGTCATACATCGCCGTAGTGATACGAAAAGCTATCAAGGATGACCTTGAGAATAGCGGGCTCCGAGTACGGGCAGTGATTGTAATGAAGTTGGCGGATTGAGAGAAGTACTGAAGTCAAAAAAAAACGCATCCTACCGTCACTAAAGACAGTAAAAAGATCCAAAGTACTACTAAAGTACTACTGAACCTCAAAAAACGGGATGGGTCGGTAGCTCGAATGAGCAACGCCGATCGTCTTCGCTCTGGGCCTGGCCTCCCATCGAGCGCAAGACTGGTGGACAGGGCCGCTGAACAGCGTGTACCATTCACCTCTCCCCACCCGAGCCTAGCTCAAACTGGTCAGTGGATCCGTAGCGACACCAGACGGTACACACTCAAAGGCGCAGCTTCCAGGGATTTGAATTTCATCCCCCCGACAGCTAACGCGCCATCCACTTCGAAAACCACACATGTACCCGTCAAAGTACTGCGAAACCCACGCGATACACATCGCTTACAAAACCCTTCCCTCCCAGAGGCCGGCGCGCTCTCTCGCGCCCCTCCGAGCGTCCGGACGTCACTGTCCGCCGCCAACATCCATCAAACCCAGGTCCCATCAGGCCTGGTCGCGTGCTGCCAACACGCGCACTACTCTCAAACTTCGACTCCAAAAGCCACACACACATCAACTACTTATCCTCCACACTCGACATCCTGCTCGACTACCATGTCTTCAAACCCCACCCCCCCCCCACCTACAAACAGGTGCTCGTGAGGGATCCCCCGCTCCACGGCCGCTTCACGGACTTATACCACCCCAGGAACAAACTCGCGGGTCACCCCTTGACCCCGTTCCTCTCGACCTCTCAACTTCCCCACCCCCAACAGATACTGGGAACACCTTTGGACCCACTCCCACTCCGTCGCGGACTCCAAACCCCCCTTGTCCTGTCCATCCCGCGGTCAACTGCCAACCCCGGACAGGCCGACGACTTCTCCACCCGAATGATCGACACGCTCCTCCTTACAGGCCAGTACTCCACCACCCCCCCTCACATAGCCCGCTTCTGGCTCCATGGAGTCTTCATGCCGGACCCGCCGCACCCGGACCAGATCACATCCGCTTGCTCGGTGGCCCGTCGCTGGCTCCTCGAACGCGTCAACGACCTCACCGATCTCCCTAACCGCATTAAAAATATAATCGGCAAGGAGCTCGTCCACCACACGCGCTGGTCAGCGAACTACTCTCGCACACACCACCCAACAGCCCCGAAATGAGACGACCACACCCCCCTACCGGTCGAACTCCATTCGGGCTTCCAGGAGGTCTGCCTGGCTATCCCCACCTCATGTATAACAGTAGGACTCCTGTACCAGTTAACTTCACACCAGCGTGAATTTAATTCGGCCGGTCCAGTGCCTCCCTCTCTCGCCTCCTCCCCTTCACTATTGAGACAACTGAGTCAGCAGAAAATCCGTTTCCTCCGCGACGCCTCAGCTCCTGAAGTCTCAGGTCGTCGTGTGAAAATCCGATCCCCCCTGTTCTCCGGTATCTCCGGCCAAGAGGTGATCGCCCTCCTACAGGACCTCCTCACTTCCGACCTCACAACGGCTCTCACCTCCACCGGATCAGCCCCCTCGACTCACCCACAATGCAGACTAGAGGACCTCCCCGAACAAGCGCAGTTCCTCCTTCAATTCGCGGACGCCATCCAACCGCTGGACACCCCAACCCCGATCGAGGCCGACCCCTCCTCATTCTGGGTGAATATCCTCCACCTGCCCGAGAATCCCATTCATTCACAATCCGGTCCTATATCCCATCCCATCTTTTCATTCACACCCCCTGGAACCGTACCCCCTGACAATCATCTTCACACCATCACCATCACACCCCCCCCCGTCTCTGGCCTTGTTCCCGGCGTCTCATGGGCTGACACATGCCTCACCACAGTCCTGATACAGTCCCGCCACTCTCTCTCCCTCCCAAACATACACCCCGACGGCACCATCCCCCCATCACACTGGCTACACACCCTCCTGTCCCAAACAGCCACTGAATACCTCACACACAACACACCTACAACCACCCACCCCCCCCAACACCCCCCCAGCCTCTTTCACTACACAACCCTTAAAAAGTTCCCGGATGGCTCATACTTTCGCTCACACCCCTCCAACTCCCCCACCATCATCACCAGCATACAAATCTCCCTCAGCCCCGAAATGTACTGCATCCTCATCTCAACCAATGGCACTATCACGGTCCCACTGACCCACACATACACCCATCGAGGCGCTCACACTCAATCCTCCTGCTCCCTCATCATCACTCCACACCACTATTCCACGTTCGGTAAAGCCCGTCTCACAGACCCTATTTTCACCACCCCCCCCTCCCCACCCCCTCTCACCATCACTAAACGCCACACACTTCACCGCAACCCCCCCGCCCTTCTCCTCCAATGGTCCCGCCACCTCACAGACAACCATGTTCCCAGCCAATGGGACCTGGACCCTTCTGACTTCCTTATGCAGGATGACACTGACCTACCCCTCGACCTCTCCTCCCTACCAGACATACAACTCACCACCACCCCGGCCCCCCCATCCCATACCACATGGTCCCTCCACCAACCTACCCTCCCAGTCTCCCCCACCCCGCGCCCCCCCGCACCCCTCCCTCACTCACCAACAGGCCCTCCCTTCCCCCCCACTCCTTCCCGACCACAACCCCCCCTCCGCCACTGCTATTCCCCTCCGCCCTGCTGACCCAGCACACCTCCCCCTTCCAACCGGCTCTCCTGATGAAGAAGAACTCGACCTCGACGGCTACTCGGACCTACCGGAGGATGACTCGGAGCCCTCAGGCACTCAACCAGCCAACACCGCCTCCCCCAAGGCCAACCCCCACCACAGGTCACCCCCGGCCAACCAGGCCGAATATCATCATTAGGTCCCCCCAGGACGAACCCGAGGTTAGACCCCGCACCCCCCTCCACACTCCCCAACCCGGCATCCGCAGACATACTGTAAACACAGCAGATAGCTTCACTCTCCCTGCCCACTTTACCCCCCGCACCAGCTGCACAACGATGCACAACTTTCTATTCGATTTAAACCTAGAATACGGCATCCCCACCCCCATCGGCTACCTTGATACCTCTGCCGCCCTCTCCTTCCAATGGGGTCAATACCAGGACCTCTCCAACCTTTCCTGCCTCGCTTCCGCAATAACCAAACTCCATTCGACTCCCGCCGCCTCATACACGATTATCACCAACAACGAAGTAGATAACCACTTTCACAACTCCCAATACCCCAGCCCCTGGACAAACCTCGCCAACCGCGGCTTCCCCCCCTGTCCGGGGACGCCCAACCACTCTCTCCTTGTCCTCACATGGCAAAACTCTCACTTCGGCCTCCTTCACATTACTCACTCCTCCGCCACCTGGATAGACTCTCTACACCACCCCCCCCCGTCCGACCTCCTCGCCCGCTCTCTCAACCTCCTCTCCGAATGGAACTCCTCTCCCCCCCCTCCTGTCGGCACCCTCCATCTCCTCAACCCGCCTCGCCAAAACGACTCCGACAGCGCGTGGTCGTGCGGCACCCACGCCCTCCTCCACACCTACTTCATCGCCACAGCCCCCCCGGACCAACACTACAACCCCCCCTCCTTCGACCCCCGGTCCACCGTATACTCCCTCCACACTCTCCTATGGAACCACACCTTCCGCTCCGCCCCCCTCCCACAGGGACGACACCACCTCCTCGCCGCTCTACAACCCCCCACACAACCCTCCCCCCCCACACATCCTCCCCCTGCTCACTCACTTCCCTCACCCCCTCTCATCCCCCTCCCCTTCCAACCCCCACCCGTCGAACGACCCCCCGATGACCCCCCCCGCATCCCCGCCTCCCTCCCCTCCCCCATCCTCCCACACCACACATCCCAACCATTACACTTCATCAACCTCAACACCCGCGGACTCCACACCTCCATCATGGATGTGGAACACCTCTCCACCTCACACCGTCCGGACATTCTTATCCTCACCGAAACTAACCACAACACCCACAAATCGCGCTGGCGCATAGCCCTTCCCCAATACCACCTCAAAAGCTCCCGCCCTTGCCACTCAACTGTGCCCCTACCCAACGCAGGCGTTCTCTTCGCGGTCCGCAGAGCCTCTTTCCAGTCTGCCACCGTGCTAACTCCGCCCCCCCACCTCATCCCCCATATAGCCGGCCTAAAAATCGTTCCCCACTCAGGCACCCCTTACCTCCTTATCGGCGCTTATATGCCCCAGCTCTCCACCCCACAACTGACCCGCCTCTACGCGGAGGTTGCAGCCTGGGGCCTCCGCTTAACGGACGACCACCCACACCACCGCACTCTCTGGGGAGGGGACTTCCAATCGACCACCGACACAGGTACAGGACAACCCGCCTTCACCTCCCTACTCAAATCCCACCTCCACCCCCTCCACGACCCCATCCCCACCTTCCCCCGCAGCGGGGGCTGCCTCGACCACTGGCTCACCACGCCTCCTTCACCTATCACCCTCCCCCCATCCTCCTGCTCGATATTCCCCTCCCCCTCCCACTTTACTGATCACTCTGCAATCCACCTCGTCATCCCCGCCCCTTCCTCCCTCATGGCTCATCCCCCCCCTCCCCATACCCACCCCCACACACATCACACAACCCGCAAACTCAACTTTCGACTTCCCCTCACACCCGACCACATTAAATCATACCAAACCAGCACCCCCGACCTCATCAACCAAACGGCCGCCCTACACGCAGAAATACTCAACACCTCACACACCTCGGCCTCCCCCGACACCCTCGACACCCTCGCCTCACAATTCACCACACTCCTCTCCCATCACATGAACCACGCAGCCACAATTTGGCCCCTCCTCCCCGACAAGAAACCCCGACCACCCCAAACGTCCCTTGACCCTACTTGGTTACCAAAGAAAACGCGCATTCACATCCTCAAACTCCGTAAATGCAGTAAAAATAACGGCCCCCTCCCCGCCGCCCAAGCCCTCTTAAACACAACTGAATATCTCTCCCCAGACGCCATTAAACAACAATGCCAAGCACGCATACGCCAACTCCTTCGCGCCACCACAACGGATAAGATAAAGAAAATAAAAACTCGGGTCAACGCGGCCTACGACTCCTGCCCCAAACTCTCCCACCGCCGATTGAAAATTAAAAGCGGCCTCTTACCACCAGCCGGCTCCGCCTCCACCCTCCACCGCATTACCAAACCCGATAAAACCACCGCATCCTCACCCTCCGCCGTCGTTGATGCGGTACACTCTCACTTCGCCACCGAACTCAGCTGCGCCACCCCACGCGAACTACCCACCCCCCCGTGGGAACTCCCCGACAACCCCGACACCTTTACCATCGAACCTCGCGGCGACCCCTCTCTCACCCTTGCCGACATGATTACCCGCGACACTTTCGATAAAACACTCCACTCCCTAGGCACAGGGAAAGCCCCCGGCCCCGACGGCATCCCCAATGAAATAATCAAATTCCTACCACCGACGACCCGCTCCGCCCTCTTCTCTCTCCTCTCCCTCCTAGCACATAAATCCTACACCCCTCCAGATTGGTGCCACAGCACAACATGCCTGCTACATAAAAAAGGCGACCCCTCCCTCCTTGATAACTACCGCCCTATCGCCCTCATGAATAACCTCCTCAAACTATGGACAGCACTAATAAAAGACGCAGGCTCGAAGTACGCCGAAACCCACGGCATTCTCAGTGACCAACAAGACGGCTTCCGACAACACCGCAGTATCCACGACGCCCTCTCCTCCCTCATTATGACAATGGAGGACGCGAGACTCCACAACAAAGACATCTACGTCATGTACGCGGATTTCAAAGGCGCATTCAATGCCGCGGACCACCGTATCATGTTCAAACATATGCGTCAACTCGGTATGCCCCCCACCTTTGTCGACACATGTGAACACCTCTACGGGGTCTCAACCACAGACTATATTACCCCCCATGGCCCCACCCCTTCTATAGACATTAATCGCGGAACCCTCCAGGGCGACACCCTCTCCCCCTTTCTATTCACCCTCTTCCTTGAACCCTTTCTTCGCTGGCTCACGGTGGGAAGCCGGGGATACCGCCCAGGCCCCCCCGCTACTAACGTCGACCCCACAGAACCCACAGCCACATACCCAGGACACGGATTCGCCGACGACCTCAGCATTGCCACGGGCTCGACCCCCAACATGACCATCCAGCTCAGAAAACTCTCCCTCTTCAGCGCCTACACGGGCATGACCGTCAACATCCGCAAATGCTGCATCACCGGCGCCCTCTGGCGCACAGGCAACGCCCTCACCCTCGCCAACACTACCCTCCTCGCATCCCGCCTGCAGACACAGTTCATCTCCCTAAACTCCACCCCGGCCCCCATCCCCTCCATTGGCCCCAAGGACACATACCGAGTCCTAGGGGTAGAACTGAACACCTCCCTCAACTTCTCCAAACACTGGCAAGAACTCAAACGCACCACTGCATCCCTCATCACCACCCTTTCCACCTCCCCGCTAACACAATCCCGCAGAATCAGAGTCATCCGTGGACTTCTCATCGGAAAACATTTCACCCTCCAGCTTGGCCTCTTCACCGACTCCCAACTCGACACTCTCGAAGGACAAATCTGCCGCGCGCTCCGCTCCGCCGTCTCCTCGGTACGTAACCTTCCCCGCACCGCCCTCCACCGCCCTACCTCAGACCTAGGATACGGCCTCCCCTCCCTCAAAGCCCACGCCGCACAACTCACTGTTTGCCACCTACATAAAATCCTGAACAACTCAGGCTACAGAGGCCACATGGCCCGCGCACACATACGAACCCTCTCCACCACGTACTCCCACTGGCCCTCGGAATCCATCATGTCAACATGTTACACCCCACCCACACTCAAATGCTTAGTCCGAGCTCAACGCGATGCGGGCACCCTCTTCCACAACATCCCTCCACTCTCCCTCACCAACCCTATCGCCTCCACAATCCGCGCCCACTTCACCACTCAAGACAACGCCCTCCTCGCCTCACTCCGAGACAAAGCCACACACATCACCGACCCTCACACATATAAACAAGCCTACTGCGATTTCTCTCCCCGCAAAACACACGCCTCCCTCCTACCCCGCCTCACCCCCCTCTGGAAAAGTAACATCACCTCGTGGCCCCAAGTCCTCCTCAGAGCCACCTCATCCTCCTTCATCCTCAAATCATGCAAATCCATCACCACACTCACGGGGTCCACCACCCCACTCTCAGTTCCCATCCGCCTCCTCGCCGCAATCCTCACTGAACCCCTCGATACTATCCACAACCGCCTCCCCATCACAAGCCTCACTACCAACCAAGCATCCCCCCCCACCACTATACACCCCTCATGGATTCCCCTCCTCTCCCCTCACCTCCCCCGCTCACCCCCCACCCTCTCATCAGGCATCTACACCCCCCGCACCACTCACCCCACCCCCACCGCACCCACCACACACTTAGACACTGAATACCTCACCCCCTCAGACCACCACTACCCTCCCTGCGACGTAACACGCATCATCTCCAAACACAAGGACACAGAATACGGCCAGACGCAGTACATGGTTGAATGGGCCCCGGAACACCTCACGGAATGGGACATTCAGTTACAACTCGACGACGGCTTCCGCCTCATCTCCTCCACTCCTACATCGGTCCACGACCTCACCCACCTCCACGAAGTGCAGTGGGCCCCGTGCCTACAACTCCACGACACCATCAGTGAGACCCCCTCCGGCCCCACCGCCCTCACCGCATTTAACTCAGGCTATGTCCCCTCCACCACACCCATTTTGCCAGAACCCGGACCCCCTCCGTGGTCACACCCCCTAATCACATTCAACCATGACCCCATCAACCCCGACCTCGACATGCTCCCTACCGGTAAATTCGCTATCCACGCACACCCATCACTCCTCGACACCACCATACTCTGCACTCCCGACGGCCGCGCGGTCACCACCCTTAACGGCCCCCGCGTCCGCCACCTCTTTCAGCTCTTTCGCCCCGACCTCTCGCAGCATACGTTCGAAGAGGAGGTCTACCACCTCCTGACCCGCCTAGGTTCCCGCTCAGAAATCCACTCACCCACACCCGCCACCACCACCCGTAATAGATGGGCCACTAGAGAAGACCTACTCACAGCTCTCCGTCACACATTCCGCGTCCAGACAGAACTCTACTCCGACCCCCTCAATAAATCCCTCCACTCCCACACCTACCACTCCCTCTACCCTGAAGATATAGTCTTCTCATCTAGCGGCAGCAATGCCCCACACACATGGCAAGGCACCAACATAGCCAACCCCGAATACGACCACGAATGCATGAGACGAGCCATGGAACACGCAATCACCAGCGCACACCTCACAGCCCCTCACACACCCAGCGCAACCATCCTCATCCTCCCCCGTTGGGAACACACACCATACCGCCACTCCAAATACATCAACTCCCCATACACCCACCACCTTTACACCCTGCCCAATGACGCAAACACATTCCTACCCCCCGACCAACACACTGGCAACCCCACCCCTACCCCATTCGGCACACGATGGATGGTCGACATATACCTCGTCGCTAACCCCCTCGCACTCACCACCCTCCCGTCACCCGCAGCCATGACCGCACTTCACAACACTCTCGAATCTATCTACGACACTCACCTCCCCAACCCCATCATCACCCCCCCTCCTCCACACCTCTTTGTCACATACTCACCCCACTCAGCAGGTATATACCACCGCCCCCCAAACCCAACTCACCCCCTCACATACCCCCTCCCAGACCGCGTGCATCTAACGTACCCCCCCACCAGAGGCACCCCTGCTTGGAACTGGCAGGACTTCGTATACACGGACGGCTCGAAAAAAGGCGGCTCGACCCCCCTCGGAGCAGCAGCTACCCACCCCGCCTCGGACACCCGAGTCAAAATCATGGTGACCTCTACCCCTCCCTCACATACAATAAATCGTGCTGAATTAGCTGGCATAGATATTGGCCTCCAACTTGGCCACACCCACCTCCTCACAGACAGTGCGTGCTCCCTCCGCCTCATACAAGGTTACTTAAACTGCCCTTCCGCTTACCGCCACAACATTCACCGCGACACCCTCTTATCTATCACACACACCCTTAAAACCCGCTGCGAAACAGGCATCCGTACACACCTCGGCAAAATCAAAGCCCACAACCATTCCATCGGCAACGACCTCGCAGACACCCTCGCAAACCAAGTCGCGGATGGTCACCCACCCGATACTACATACACCACAGGTTCTGAAGTCACAATAGGCCACTGGACATGGCCATACACCCTCATCCCACAAACGCTAGGGGACCCCGTAACCTACAAATACACCAACCTCAAATCCGACGCACACACCTACAGCACAAAACACACACACACTCCTCTCTCGCGAACAACCAAACACGGAGCCCTCCTCGCCCGCGCCGCGCAGGACGGCGCCGATTTCTCTTACCACAAAAAACACTCAACCCTCACAAATATCCAGTTCACACACAAACAAGAATTCATGTGGGGTGTCCACAACACCCGCCTACTTACTCACAACCCCACCCTGCGCTGCCCCCTATGTGGCCAATTCACTAGCAACGGCCACATGGCCGGTAACTGCCCCTCTATGTCTGGACTAAGACAGGACCGACACAACAGCGCTCTACAACTCCTACTCTCCCTACTGGAACGCCACAACGGAGGGCGATGGGAAACCATCACCGCAGACTTCGGTAACAAACCCATAAAATCGTTTGATTCCCCCACCCCTGCCTGCACCCCACTTGACTGCCACCCACCTCACCCCACCCACATGCCCACCCGCCTTGTCGCTGCTGACGAAGGTCTCTCGCCCGATTCCCTCACCTCGTGCCCCGCCGTCCTCCCACCTGAGATTCTCCCCCCCCCACTTCGTCCCCCTGCACACAAACCTGACTTCATCCGCATCCTCGAACCCCGATTCGTTGGTCACTCCAACGGTCGCCGACGTTACGCATCCATCAAAAAAATCCAGATAGGGGAATGGAAGTACTGCACAGACAATAACCTCTCGCACACAGCTGACCTCATACGCACCAAATACACACCCCTTGCGAACGCCATCAGAAACCACTGGCCAGGCACAGTGGTCGACATCATACCCATAGTCATGAGCCGCACCGGTACACCACACTCCTCCACCATCACGAGTCTCACCTCCCTTCTCACCGCCCGCACCGACCCTCCTGATAAACTCGTCTCCAAAGCACGCCTCGACACATCTCGCATTCTTGCTCAACTCCATACGCATACTGTCCAATGGCTGCATCACCTCCTACGCATATACCGCATCAAGTCCCGCACGACCTCCCACCGCGCATCCGCACATTGCCTCCACGCACGACCCTGAATGCACACAACGGTTAACGGTCTAGCCCTGACTTGTAAGTTCCCTGTATGGCATAGTTGGGAGGGCCCAGAGACAGCAGCCGACGCATCCGGCTTTTGGTGACAAACCGGCGCATACGGTACATGTTGTAAACAATTTCAATTTCAATTTCAATTTCAATGAAAGATGTTTCACCGCTGTACTTAGGCAGTAGATGTTGTAAGTGAACAAAGGAATTGTTAAAAGGTTCTGTCACCTCCCTCTACTGCACCGGGCTTAAATAGGTTTCAGCCCAGACTGGTTACGCCTGCAAGCTAAGCTTACGTGTCAGGCGTTAGTGTTGTCCAACCGTCGTCATTCGCCTCGAGACGCGGCCTGCCTAGCATTGGGTTTCACGACGCGGCTCCTTCTGCATCGGAGAGCTCGTTCTGGCGCGTCATCTGGCTGGTTAGATTAATTATGCATATCTGTACGTACCGGGAGGTACTGGTCGTACTGTAGCATCAGCACCATTACAATATTGCAGTAGCGAGATCAATGAGGCCGCCGCGAGGCAGACCTCCGTGGTTCTTGGCTCCTTTACTGAAGCAGTTACTGGGACTCAGGAATGCGCGCTGGGTGAGCGTGCATGAAGTCAATGTACGCCTGAGTCTTGGCGAACTTGCGCCATTGGGGCGTCTCCAAGAATTCTTGTAACGCAATTGTTCGATGCACCTCGTTCAACCGGTGCCAGACAGGTGGAATGTCGTCATCACTGAAGTGCGTCATAAAAAGCAAATATTTGCCTCGTCGTCCAGGTAGCGACTTGATGCACACAGCAGAGATGTGCGAGATGTCAAATTCCTCGTAGTCTCCTAAAGGTACAGTCACCGGGACAGCTGGTCGTAGTGGAGCGGTAGAGCAGGGTCGTAAATTGTTAACATGGAACACAGGATGTAAGCGTACTGTCGCTGGTAGTTTCAATCTGTAACTGTGTTTCCCAATTTGCTCCTCCACTGGAAAAGGGCCAAGCTGTCTATCTCTGAGTTTGCGGTTCGGTTGTCCTCGTAGAAAAAGGTTTGTTGTGACGACTGACACCTTGTCTCCCTTAGCGAAGTGTGGTGTTGTAGACGGTTCTGTGCGCGCCTGCATCTCGTCTACAACGTGATGTAACACTGAGCGTACCAGGGTGTGTACTTCATGTAGCAATCTCAACCGTTCTGTTGCGTCTTGCGAAATTGGAATCGACGGTCGCATGCTGAACAGTAAGTCATGAGGCTCCTCAGGAGAGAACCCAAAGTTAGCCTCGAACGGTGTGTGCTCAATTCCGAGTGCACACGAAGCGTTGTACGCAAATTCCACTTGCGGTAGAAGTGTCGTCCAATCAGAGCCATCGTAGCAACAGAAGCAACCAAGAAGCTGCTGAAACGTGCTGTTCACTCGCTCTGCCAAGCCGTCAGTTTCTGGGTGTCTGTTGGAAGACATGTTTAGACGCGTTCCGAGGCGTCTCCAAAGTGTCTGCAAGAAAGCGCTGACAAATTTCGGGTCGCGGTCGCTGATCAGCACACGGGGTAGTCCATGTAAGCGGTAGACTCCATGTAAAAACAAAGTGGCAGTTTCTTCGGCAGTAATCGACTCTGTACATGGCAGAAAATGGGCCATTCGAGTTAGATGGTCTACTACAATGAGCACACTGTTAAAGCCGTTGCTCTCAGGCAAGTGTGTAAGGTAGTCAAGACCAACTGTGTGCCACGGTCTGGGTGGAACATGTAATGGGTAAAGAGTCGCAGCCATCTGCGGTCGAATCTTCGCTCGTCGACACACGACGCAGCGTTCACAAAAATCTTTCACGTCTTGGCGGATTCGTTTCCACCAGAATCTGTCGAGTGCTTTAGCAAGAGTGCTAGCAACTCCTCTGTGACCAGCTGACGAACTTTCGTGCAGCTCTGTGATCAATCTCAGTCGGAGCTCAGAGTTATGTGGAATACAGAGGCGATTGAGGCGCCAAAAGTACCCGTCTCTGGCTTCTATCCGGCTGTCTCTTGTCCACTCACTATCGTCCCCATAAAACGAATCTCGTGAGAACCCCTCGCGAATGAGATCAGCGAACTCAGGGCTCTGCTGCAGCGCATCAACAGTCAGTGAATTTAACTGTGCGTCTTCAAACAGCAGCTAGGACTTCCGTCGTAATTCTCGATCTTACGGAACCTCGCCATCCCAAAATAAGGGTACTGTGGCCTGAGGTACGAAGTCTGGACGCCGGCTTAACGGGTCAGCTTCGTTCAGAGCTCCCTTGCGATATGCAAGTGTCATCGAGCCTACAAACGGTTGCAAATCCCGCAGGTATCTTGCTTGCCGCTTGTTCAGCCTGTTGTTCGGTTGCATGAGCAGATGTCGCAGTGTGTCGTGGTCTGTTACGACAAGGAACTTAGAACAGCCTTCAAGGTAGCACCTCCAATGCTTGACATCTTCGCATACGGCCAAAGCTTCTAAGTCGTACGCAGAGTAAGTGTTACCACGCTCAGCTGGATTCAGCTTACGCGCCCAGTAAGAGACTGGTTGAAGACCTCCTCCTTGGTCTTGCAACAGGATTGCTGCAATCCCCACTGTTGAAGCATCCGTAGCCACGGTGAACGTCGCGTCCGAGCCGACCTCCGGAAGGATCAGGCATGGCGCGGAAATGAGCCGTAACTTGAGAGTCTCAAAGGCTTCCAAACAGGCAGGCGTCAGCGTAACCTTCTGTGGCTGGGACTTCCGCAGTAAGTCCGTCAATGGAGCCGTAAGGTCGCTAAAATGGTGTATAAATCTGGCATAGAAGTTGCAGAACTGTACGAAACTGCGAGCCTCCTTCTGCGTCTTGGGCACTGGCCAGTCTGCAACGGCCTCGACTTTCTTTGTGGATACCGAAATTTTACCGGCTGACACAGTGTAGCCCAGGTATTCCATCTGTTGTAATCCGAAGAAGCATTTCTTAAGGCGTAATTTCAGCCCTTCCTCCTTGAATCTCTGTAGCACTAGACGTAAGTGCTCCAGATGCTCCTCCAGTGTTCGACTGTAAATGCAGACGTTATCCAGGTAGACTGTCACGAACTTATGTAAAAAGTCGCGAAGAATGTCGTTCATCATCTTCTGAAATGTAGCTGGTGCATTGCACAGCCCAAACGGCATGGCGACCCATTCCATTAAGCCATCAGGGGTCTGAAAAGCCGTCTTGTGAACGTCCTGGTCACGCACTCGAACTTGCCAGAATCCTGAAGCGAGGTCGAGGTGTGTGTAAAAATTCGCGTCTTTAAGTTCGTCCAAAGTATCATCCACTTTCGGTAGTGGGTAAGCATCTTTACGCGTAACTTCGTTAAGGCCACGGTAGTCAATGCACATACGTAGCGAGCCATCAGCTTTCCGCACAAAAAGAATTGGCGAGCCGAACTCACTGTAGCTGGGACGGACTAGACCAGCCTCCACTGCGTCTTTGAGCTGTCGATTAAGCTCAGCGCGCTCTGCGGGTGACAATGTGTTCGGACGTTGACGTCGCATCGGGCCAATTGTTTCAATGGGATGATCCCACTGTCGGCTTACAGGTGGAGAGTCGACAGGCTGCAGTAACTCCGGGAAGTCATCGAAGAGTAACGACCGGAAGTAGTCACGTTGTTCTGCAGTTAGCTCCTCTCCAGTGTGAAAGTTTGTCGGTTGTTCAGTGGCTGACGTAAGTTCAATGACGTAAAAATCAGCATGACGTCCTCTGCTGCGGCGCGTCTTGCGCATTAGTTTCTGAACTTTCGTAGACGACATGAGTAGACACTCAGGGCGTCGTTCCTCGAGGGTAGTTTCCACAGCTGTGCCGTCCATTACTGTAAAAATTCTGGTTGTACCAAACTGTAAAGAGGCATGTTCGTCATCAAGCCATGGTAAACCCAGGATTAAATCAGCTGTGCGTAGATCACGTAAGACGTAAAAAGTCCGGCGAAATTCGTGTCGAGCCAGCTCAAAAGTGACGTCACAGACTGTTGTAGAAGTCACTCGTTGTCCATTGGCGAGTCGAACTGGGGTCTTAGTCGCAGACTTCCGAGTCTGTAAAGCAAAGCGTCGTACAAAGTCCTCTGACACAAAATCAAGCGTCGCAGCGCAGTCCACTAATCCAGAAATTGTGTGTCCGCCATCAGGAGTTTTCACAGTCAGCTCGGTTCGAATTAACGGGCGAGCTTCCGTGAGGTCAGTCAGTAGGGCTGTAGCTGGCGGGGAAAATTGTTGCATCGTAGCGATGGACGGTTCTGCGTCGTCTGCAGGTACAGGTACCGAGTCGGGTTGATCAGGTACTGTAGGTTCCGAGAAGTCGTTAAACGCACAATCTGCGTCGACTAACCACAGCTGTACATGCCAAGGAGCTGGAGCAACCACCTCCTGTTGCGCTAGGTTCTCCAGTGACTGACGAGTAAAAAGCTGAGTTCTCGCTGGGAATTCTTGGTAGAGTTTCCAGTGCTTAGTCACTTGAGTAAATTTTGCCCACTTCGGTAGTACAAATACAGCCATTGTGGATGTCGGAGATGTTCGACGACAATCCTCAAAATGCTGCGCAATCTGCTCAGCAAACTCCCAGGGTGGGTTGATGAACACCCGTTCTCCTGACAAATCTATGTCTAGAATCGAGTCACTCGGCGAACAGTGAGGTAGGTCACCGTGCGAGTTAAGACCTTCATCATCAGCACATCCCTCCAATGTGAAGTTGTATCGTGCATGCAGAGCCGGGTCAAAGACTAAGTCAACCAGTTTCCAATCAATTGAACGTCTGGTTACAGGTTTACGACTCATCTGTCTCTGCTTAGTCTGACGACGACGACCTGCTACTAGCGTTACATGTGTCGCGGCTGTAGTCGATGGAGATGCCGAAGGAGTTTCGACGACCTCTGTCGCTAACATTGTCTCAGAATGAACAGTAGATGTAGCCGGCTGCTCCAGTTCATTTGTAGAACAGCCTTGCCACCATCATTGCTTCTTAGGTTCCATCGGTGCCTTGCCCTTGAACTCCGGGCATTGGAACAGTCGGTGTCCCTTCTTGTGGCACTTGAAGCAGAGTCCTTCGTCCATGTGTCGTTGACGCTCCTCAGGTGTCATTGCCTTTGAGAGTGTGTTAAAATCTTCGCGGCCAGATGTTTGACCACGTCCGCCATTGTTGCCTCCTCCACGTCCGCGTCCGCGTCCACGTCCGCGACCACGGCCACCCTTGTTACGCTTCCAGACGTTAGAGGCCTCGTCGAGAGGGTCCTCAAAATTACGCTTGCGTGTAGGCTGAGAAGACGGACCAGCAGTAGACCTCGTATTGCCGAGTTCCGGCGAATCTGTAACGACGTCGTTCATGAAATTTTGCAGCTCCACCAGTGTAATCTGGTACCCCTTCTGAGCTCGGTGTGACTTAGCTTGGTTCTTGAGCGAAGTGTTCGCTAGGCCATTAATGAAGCGTACACACTTTACACTAGCTGTCAGATGTTCACGAGACCGACGTAAGTAGTCGTTGTACTGCTTAGTGTAGACCGCGTAACTCATCGTACTCCTCTGCGTAAAGCTGAGCAAAGCGTTAATTGCGTCGTCCTTGATGTTCGGAAGAAACATTGACTTGCGTAACTCCGTTACAAGCTCGTCGTACGTAGATGGAATTGGAGGGTGAGTTTTCCGGTTCAACCACCACCCATTCAGATGTCCAGAGAACTGTGAAGTAACCCAGATAACCGAGTCGTACGTGTCAGGCATAATCCCAAGCATGGCAAAACGTTGAGGCTGTGCTTCGAGCCAATCCTCAAGTACATGAGGTACTTGACCATTCTGATTCGGTGAATTAATTGCCGCCTTACGCTGAGTCTCCGTGAGGGTAACAGGTAGTCCAGCCAGGTTGTGAGTAGGCATCGGCATTCCCACTCGTAAATCTGTAGGTCCCTCACCAGTCAGTCGGTTGATGTGTCCGCGAATCAGCAGCCAGACAGGACCAGAGTCGACCGTCGTAAACCGGGAGTGCATGTGGTATTGTCTCGGGATAGACGTGTCGTCGTGCATGACTGGAACGTGTTGACGGATTGCTCGGTAAAAAAGTTCCCATTGAGTCACGTAGCCAAAGTGAAGTAACTCACTCTTGTGCTTCTCAGCACGAAGTAATCCCTTCTGTGCGGGCGTAAGTGTCAGACTGTCGATGTTGATGGTTTCCGGGACGACGTAAGTGCCATCCGGATTAACTGTCGACTGTGCTAAAACAGCCTGTTCAACTTGAGCAGGTGTGCGTAGGTTGTTCGTAGCAAACAGGACTGGAACAGACGCCGAGTACACGTAGACAAGCTGTCGTCCTTGAGGTAGCGTAACGTTAACAGGTTCACCACTCAAAAGCGTCAAATCATCCGGTGTCAAAACAAGACCGGTCTCCTCGTGTAACTCGCGAACAGCAGCGTCGACAGGCTCTTCGTTAGGTAAGACAGAGCCAACTGGGAACCAAGTTTTACCAGAACGAGGCTCACGCTGTAACACCAACTTAAGGTCCGACGGTTTAGTTCCTCCAACGTGAATTACCAAAACCACGTAATGTCCGGGTCCTAGAGAAGCCATCTCAACTTAATCAAGCAACGTCGAGCGAATCAACGAGCAACGAAAGCGTGCGTCGACCAAAGAGCTCCGAAACCAGTGTGGCGGTTAGCCTCTGAAAGCTAAACGCTAGCACAAATCTGTTCTAGTCTGTCTAGTTCTGTTGTTGCAAGATGGCAAGATGATGGTGTCGAGAGGCAAATGGTGAAAGATGTTTCACTGCTGTACTTAGGCAGTAGATGTTGTAAGTGAACAAAGGAATTGTTAAAAGGTTCTGTCACCTCCCTCTACTGCACCGGGCTTAAATAGGTATCAGCCCAGACAGGTTACGCCTGCAAGCTAAGCTTACGTGTCAGGCGTTAGTGTTGTCCAACCGTCGTCATTCGCCTCGAGACGCGGCCTGCCTAGCATTGGGTTTCACGACGCGGCTCCTTCTGCATCGGAGAGCTCGTTCTGGCGCGTCATCTGGCTGGTTAGATTAATTATGCATATCTGTACGTACCGGGAGGTACTGGTCGTACTGTAGCATCAGCACCATTACAATATTGCAGTAGCGACGTACCCACGAGTATACGTCCATCCTGTGGAAAAGCACGAATTGGTATCCGTAACGAGTACCTGTACAATGTCATGCAATTTACTGTTGCAGGAATGTACTCGTCACACTCGTACCCTCCCCCTCTTGACAGATCAATGAGGCCGCCGCGAGGCAGACCTCCGTGGTTCTTGGCTCCTTTACTGAAGCAGTTACTGGGACTCAGGAATGCGCGCTGGGTGAGCGTGCATGAAGTCAATGTACGCCTGAGTCTTGGCGAACTTGCGCCATTGGGGCGTCTCCAAGAATTCTTGTAACGCAATTGTTCGATGCACCTCGTTCAACCGGTGCCAGACAGGTGGAATGTCGTCATCACTGAAGTGCGTCATAAAAAGCAAATATTTGCCTCGTCGTCCAGGTAGCGACTTGATGCACACAGCAGAGATGTGCGAGATGTCAAATTCCTCGTAGTCTCCTAAAGGTACAGTCACCGGGACAGCTGGTCGTAGTGGAGCGGTAGAGCAGGGTCGTAAATTGTTAACATGGAACACATGATGTAAGCGTACTGTCGCTGGTAGTTTCAATCTGTAACTGTGTTTCCCAATTTGCTCCTCCACTGGAAAAGGGCCAAGCTGTCTATCTCTGAGTTTGCGGTTCGGTTGTCCTCGTAGAAAAAGGTTTGTTGTGACGACTGACACCTTGTCTCCCTTAGCGAAGTGTGGTGTTGTAGACGGTTCTGTGCGCGCCTGCATCTCGTCTACAACGTGATGTAACACTGAGCGTACCAGGGTGTGTACTTCATGTAGCAATCTCAACCGTTCTGTTGCGTCTTGCGAAATTGGAATCGACGGTCGCATGCTGAACAGTAAGTCATGAGGCTCCTCAGGAGAGAACCCAAAGTTAGCCTCGAACGGTGTGTGCTCAATTCCGAGTGCACACGAAGCGTTGTACGCAAATTCCACTTGCGGTAGAAGTGTCGTCCAATCAGAGCCATCGTAGCAACAGAAGCAACCAAGAAGCTGCTGAAACGTGCTGTTCACTCGCTCTGCCAAGCCGTCAGTTTCTGGGTGTCTGTTGGAAGACATGTTTAGACGCGTTCCGAGGCGTCTCCAAAGTGTCTGCAAGAAAGCGCTGACAAATTTCGGGTCGCGGTCGCTGATCAGCACACGGGGTAGTCCATGTAAGCGGTAGACTCCATGTAAAAACAAAGTGGCAGTTTCTTCGGCAGTAATCGACTCTGTACATGGCAGAAAATGGGCCATTCGAGTTAGATGGTCTACTACAATGAGCACACTGTTAAAGCCGTTGCTCTCAGGCAAGTGTGTAAGGTAGTCAAGACCAACTGTGTGCCACGGTCTGGGTGGAACATGTAATGGGTAAAGAGTCGCAGCCATCTGCGGTCGAATCTTCGCTCGTCGACACACGACGCAGCGTTCACAAAAATCTTTCACGTCTTGGCGGATTCGTTTCCACCAGAATCTGTCGAGTGCTTTAGCAAGAGTGCTAGCAACTCCTCTGTGACCAGCTGACGAACTTTCGTGCAGCTCTGTGATCAATCTCAGTCGGAGCTCAGAGTTATGTGGAATACAGAGGCGATTGAGGCGCCAAAAGTACCCGTCTCTGGCTTCTATCCGGCTGTCTCTTGTCCACTCACTATCGTCCCCATAAAACGAATCTCGTGAGAACCCCTCGCGAATGAGATCAGCGAACTCAGGGCTCTGCTGCAGCGCATCAACAGTCAGTGAATTTAACTGTGCGTCTTCAAACAGCAGCTAGGACTTCCGTCGTAATTCTCGATCTTACGGAACCTCGCCATCCCAAAATAAGGGTACTGTGGCCTGAGGTACGAAGTCTGGACGCCGGCTTAACGGGTCAGCTTCGTTCAGAGCTCCCTTGCGATATGCAAGTGTCATCGAGCCTACAAACGGTTGCAAATCCCGCAGGTATCTTGCTTGCCGCTTGTTCAGCCTGTTGTTCGGTTGCATGAGCAGATGTCGCAGTGTGTCGTGGTCTGTTACGACAAGGAACTTAGAACAGCCTTCAAGGTAGCACCTCCAATGCTTGACATCTTCGCATACGGCCAAAGCTTCTAAGTCGTACGCAGAGTAAGTGTTACCACGCTCAGCTGGATTCAGCTTACGCGCCCAGTAAGAGACTGGTTGAAGACCTCCTCCTTGGTCTTGCAACAGGATTGCTGCAATCCCCACTGTTGAAGCATCCGTAGCCACGGTGAACGTCGCGTCCGAGCCGACCTCCGGAAGGATCAGGCATGGCGCGGAAATGAGCCGTAACTTGAGAGTCTCAAAGGCTTCCAAACAGGCAGGCGTCAGCGTAACCTTCTGTGGCTGGGACTTCCGCAGTAAGTCCGTCAATGGAGCCGTAAGGTCGCTAAAATGGTGTATAAATCTGGCATAGAAGTTGCAGAACTGTACGAAACTGCGAGCCTCCTTCTGCGTCTTGGGCACTGGCCAGTCTGCAACGGCCTCGACTTTCTTTGTGGATACCGAAATTTTACCGGCTGACACAGTGTAGCCCAGGTATTCCATCTGTTGTAATCCGAAGAAGCATTTCTTAAGGCGTAATTTCAGCCCTTCCTCCTTGAATCTCTGTAGCACTAGACGTAAGTGCTCCAGATGCTCCTCCAGTGTTCGACTGTAAATGCAGACGTTATCCAGGTAGACTGTCACGAACTTATGTAAAAAGTCGCGAAGAATGTCGTTCATCATCTTCTGAAATGTAGCTGGTGCATTGCACAGCCCAAACGGCATGGCGACCCATTCCATTAAGCCATCAGGGGTCTGAAAAGCCGTCTTGTGAACGTCCTGGTCACGCACTCGAACTTGCCAGAATCCTGAAGCGAGGTCGAGGTGTGTGTAAAAATTCGCGTCTTTAAGTTCGTCCAAAGTATCATCCACTTTCGGTAGTGGGTAAGCATCTTTACGCGTAACTTCGTTAAGGCCACGGTAGTCAATGCACATACGTAGCGAGCCATCAGCTTTCCGCACAAAAAGAATTGGCGAGCCGAACTCACTGTAGCTGGGACGGACTAGACCAGCCTCCACTGCGTCTTTGAGCTGTCGATTAAGCTCAGCGCGCTCTGCGGGTGACAATGTGTTCGGACGTTGACGTCGCATCGGGCCAATTGTTTCAATGGGATGATCCCACTGTCGGCTTACAGGTGGAGAGTCGACAGGCTGCAGTAACTCCGGGAAGTCATCGAAGAGTAACGACCGGAAGTAGTCACGTTGTTCTGCAGTTAGCTCCTCTCCAGTGTGAAAGTTTGTCGGTTGTTCAGTGGCTGACGTAAGTTCAATGACGTAAAAATCAGCATGACGTCCTCTGCTGCGGCGCGTCTTGCGCATTAGTTTCTGAACTTTCGTAGACGACATGAGTAGACACTCAGGGCGTCGTTCCTCGAGGGTAGTTTCCACAGCTGTGCCGTCCATTACTGTAAAAATTCTGGTTGTACCAAACTGTAAAGAGGCATGTTCGTCATCAAGCCATGGTAAACCCAGGATTAAATCAGCTGTGCGTAGATCACGTAAGACGTAAAAAGTCCGGCGAAATTCGTGTCGAGCCAGCTCAAAAGTGACGTCACAGACTGTTGTAGAAGTCACTCGTTGTCCATTGGCGAGTCGAACTGGGGTCTTAGTCGCAGACTTCCGAGTCTGTAAAGCAAAGCGTCGTACAAAGTCCTCTGACACAAAATCAAGCGTCGCAGCGCAGTCCACTAATCCAGAAATTGTGTGTCCGCCATCAGGAGTTTTCACAGTCAGCTCGGTTCGAATTAACGGGCGAGCTTCCGTGAGGTCAGTCAGTAGGGCTGTAGCTGGCGGGGAAAATTGTTGCATCGTAGCGATGGACGGTTCTGCGTCGTCTGCAGGTACAGGTACCGAGTCGGGTTGATCAGGTACTGTAGGTTCCGAGAAGTCGTTAAACGCACAATCTGCGTCGACTAACCACAGCTGTACATGCCAAGGAGCTGGAGCAACCACCTCCTGTTGCGCTAGGTTCTCCAGTGACTGACGAGTAAAAAGCTGAGTTCTCGCTGGGAATTCTTGGTAGAGTTTCCAGTGCTTAGTCACTTGAGTAAATTTTGCCCACTTCGGTAGTACAAATACAGCCATTGTGGATGTCGGAGATGTTCGACGACAATCCTCAAAATGCTGCGCAATCTGCTCAGCAAACTCCCAGGGTGGGTTGATGAACACCCGTTCTCCTGACAAATCTATGTCTAGAATCGAGTCACTCGGCGAACAGTGAGGTAGGTCACCGTGCGAGTTAAGACCTTCATCATCAGCACATCCCTCCAATGTGAAGTTGTATCGTGCATGCAGAGGGTCAAAGACTAAGTCAACCAGTTTCCAATCAATTGAACGTCTGGTTACAGGTTTACGACTCATCTGTCTCTGCTTAGTCTGACGACGACGACCTGCTACTAGCGTTACATGTGTCGCGGCTGTAGTCGATGGAGATGCCGAAGGAGTTTCGACGACCTCTGTCGCTAACATTGTCTCAGAATGAACAGTAGATGTAGCCGGCTGCTCCAGTTCATTTGTAGAACAGCCTTGCCACCATCATTGCTTCTTAGGTTCCATCGGTGCCTTGCCCTTGAACTCCGGGCATTGGAACAGTCGGTGTCCCTTCTTGTGGCACTTGAAGCAGAGTCCTTCGTCCATGTGTCGTTGACGCTCCTCAGGTGTCATTGCCTTTGAGAGTGTGTTAAAATCTTCGCGGCCAGATGTTTGACCACGTCCGCCATTGTTGCCTCCTCCACGTCCGCGTCCGCGTCCACGTCCGCGACCACGGCCACCCTTGCTTCCAGACGTTAGAGGCCTCGTCGAGAGGGTCCTCAAAATTACGCTTGCGTGTAGGCTGAGAAGACGGACCAGCAGTAGACCTCGTATTGCCGAGTTCCGGCGAATCTGTAACGACGTCGTTCATGAAATTTTGCAGCTCCACCAGTGTAATCTGGTACCCCTTCTGAGCTCGGTGTGACTTAGCTTGGTTCTTGAGCGAAGTGTTCGCTAGGCCATTAATGAAGCGTACACACTTTACACTAGCTGTCAGATGTTCACGAGACCGACGTAAGTAGTCGTTGTACTGCTTAGTGTAGACCGCGTAACTCATCGTACTCCTCTGCGTAAAGCTGAGCAAAGCGTTAATTGCGTCGTCCTTGATGTTCGGAAGAAACATTGACTTGCGTAACTCCGTTACAAGCTCGTCGTACGTAGATGGAATTGGAGGGTGAGTTTTCCGGTTCAACCACCACCCATTCAGATGTCCAGAGAACTGTGAAGTAACCCAGATAACCGAGTCGTACGTGTCAGGCATAATCCCAAGCATGGCAAAACGTTGAGGCTGTGCTTCGAGCCAATCCTCAAGTACATGAGGTACTTGACCATTCTGATTCGGTGAATTAATTGCCGCCTTACGCTGAGTCTCCGTGAGGGTAACAGGTAGTCCAGCCAGGTTGTGAGTAGGCATCGGCATTCCCACTCGTAAATCTGTAGGTCCCTCACCAGTCAGTCGGTTGATGTGTCCGCGAATCAGCAGCCAGACAGGACCAGAGTCGACCGTCGTAAACCGGGAGTGCATGTGGTATTGTCTCGGGATAGACGTGTCGTCGTGCATGACTGGAACGTGTTGACGGATTGCTCGGTAAAAAAGTTCCCATTGAGTCACGTAGCCAAAGTGAAGTAACTCACTCTTGTGCTTCTCAGCACGAAGTAATCCCTTCTGTGCGGGCGTAAGTGTCAGACTGTCGATGTTGATGGTTTCCGGGACGACGTAAGTGCCATCCGGATTAACTGTCGACTGTGCTAAAACAGCCTGTTCAACTTGAGCAGGTGTGCGTAGGTTGTTCGTAGCAAACAGGACTGGAACAGACGCCGAGTACACGTAGACAAGCTGTCGTCCTTGAGGTAGCGTAACGTTAACAGGTTCACCACTCAAAAGCGTCAAATCATCCGGTGTCAAAACAAGACCGGTCTCCTCGTGTAACTCGCGAACAGCAGCGTCGACAGGCTCTTCGTTAGGTAAGACAGAGCCAACTGGGAACCAAGTTTTACCAGAACGAGGCTCACGCTGTAACACCAACTTAAGGTCCGACGGTTTAGTTCCTCCAACGTGAATTACCAAAACCACGTAATGTCCGGGTCCTAGAGAAGCCATATCAACTTAATCAAGCAACGTCGAGCGAATCAACGAGCAACGAAAGCGTGCGTCGACCAAAGAGCTCCGAAACCAGTGTGGCGGTTAGCTGTTAGCACTAGCATCCCGTTGCATAGTACTTATGTACAAGGTAGCTATTTATCATTCTAGTACTTAGTGTTATGCTATTAGCGGTACTCTATTCCCTATTAGTGGCGCTCGGCCGGCCTTGCCGGTGCCTTCGCCGGCCGCCATCTCTCTCCACACACTTCTCTAGTCACCACAGCCGGCCCCCCTTGTGGGGCCGGCACGACCTCCGTGTAACTATCCGTTCCCAACTCTAACAGGTTATGGGCCCTCCACCAAGTTACACTAGAGAAGAGCGTGTGTAAAGCGCTCGGCGCCACGCTAGTCCTACCTACTCCCACGTAAAAAAGAGTAGAGCGTGTGTAAAGCGCTCGGCGCCACGCTAGTAATTCATCGTCCCACCGACCCCACGCTTCGCCTTCGAGCTGGTTGTCCGCGACTGTCCTACCATCTCCCACGTAAAAAGGAGAAGAGCGTGTGTAAAGCGCCCGGCGCCACGTTCGCCCCACCCAGCTTTCAGTTTCACCTAGCCTTTCAGTACTTTAATTAGTACTGTTATTGTTTTTTCCCGAGGCAATGCCGCAACGCTCACCTTACTTAGCGAGGAGCTCAACTTTCCCACGGCGAAAGGAGGGAGTCGACACGAGCGTCCGTCTATGTTTTTGTGTGCCTACACGCCACAAACAACCTTGTTGGTTGTGCTCCTTCCTCGCCGGTCGCTCTCATGCGTCGGCTAATTCCCCCGCGGACAGTTTTTCCCGCTACATGTCAGAATAGTACATTACGCAGTACATTTGGAACTGCTTCATATCGGCAACTCGCCGGTAGCGGCACGTTCTTGTGAGCGCATGTTGCTACACCTACCCGGCCGGAGACACACGCTACAAGCACTACACCTTCTACGAAGATGACACCTTCCTCAACGCAAGCTAGGACGACGTCAAGACCTCGGCTACCTTGAGGGGGGGTGTTAGCACTAGCATCCCGTTGCATAGTACTTATGTACAAGGTAGCTATTTATCATTCTAGTACTTAGTGTTATGCTATTAGCGGTACTCTATTCCCTATTAGTGGCGCTCGGCCGGCCTTGCCGGTGCCTTCGCCGGCCGCCATCTCTCTCCACACACTTCTCTAGTCACCACAGCCGGCCCCCCTTGTGGGGCCGGCACGACCTCCGTGTAACTATCCGTTCCCAACTCTAACATTAGCCTCTGAAAGCTAAACGCTAGCACAAATCTGTTCTAGTCTGTCTAGTTCTGTTGTTGCAAGATGGCAAGATGATGGTGTCGAGAGGCAAATGGTGAAAGATGTTTCACTGCGCTATACTTAGGCAGTAGATGTTGTAAGTGAACAAAGGTATTGTTAAAAGGTTCTGTCACCTCCCTCTACTGCACCGGGCTTAAATAGGTATCAGCCCAGACAGGTTACGCCTGCAAGCTAAGCTTACGTGTCAGGCGTTAGTGTTGTCCAACCGTCGTCATTCGCCTCGAGACGCGGCCTGCCTAGCATTGGGTTTCACGACGCGGCTCCTTCTGCATCGGAGAGCTCGTTCTGGCGCGTCATCTGGCTGGTTAGATTAATTATGCATATCTGTACGTACCGGGAGGTACTGGTCGTACTGTAGCATCAGCACCATTACAATATTGCAGTAGTGACGTACCCACGAGTATACGTCCATCCTGTGGAAAAGCACGAATTGGTATCCGTAACGAGTACCTGTACAATGTCATGCAATTTACTGTTGCAGGAATGTACTCGTCACACTCGTACCCTCCCCCTCTTGACAGATCAATGAGGCCGCCGCGAGGCAGACCTCCGTGGTTCTTGGCTCCTTTACTGAAGCAGTTACTGGGACTCAGGAATGCGCGCTGGGTGAGCGTGCATGAAGTCAATGTACGCCTGAGTCTTGGCGAACTTGCGCCATTGGGGCGTCTCCAAGAATTCTTGTAACGCAATTGTTCGATGCACCTCGTTCAACCGGTGCCAGACAGGTGGAATGTCGTCATCACTGAAGTGCGTCATAAAAAGCAAATATTTGCCTCGTCGTCCAGGTAGCGACTTGATGCACACAGCAGAGATGTGCGAGATGTCAAATTCCTCGTAGTCTCCTAAAGGTACAGTCACCGGGACAGCTGGTCGTAGTGGAGCGGTAGAGCAGGGTCGTAAATTGTTAACATGGAACACAGGATGTAAGCGTACTGTCGCTGGTAGTTTCAATCTGTAACTGTGTTTCCCAATTTGCTCCTCCATTGGAAAAGGGCCAAGCTGTCTATCTCTGAGTTTGCGGTTCGGTTGTCCTCGTAGAAAAAGGTTTGTTGTGACGACTGACACCTTGTCTCCCTTAGCGAAGTGTGGTGTTGTAGACGGTTCTGTGCGCGCCTGCATCTCGTCTACAACGTGATGTAACACTGAGCGTACCAGGGTGTGTACTTCATGTAGCAATCTCAACCGTTCTGTTGCGTCTTGCGAAATTGGAATCGACGGTCGCATGCTGAACAGTAAGTCATGAGGCTCCTCAGGAGAGAACCCAAAGTTAGCCTCGAACGGTGTGTGCTCAATTCCGAGTGCACACGAAGCGTTGTACGCAAATTCCACTTGCGGTAGAAGTGTCGTCCAATCAGAGCCATCGTAGCAACAGAAGCAACCAAGAAGCTGCTGAAACGTGTTGTTCACTCGCTCTGCCAAGCCGTCAGTTTCTGGGTGTCTGTTGGAAGACATGTTTAGACGCGTTCCGAGGCGTCTCCAAAGTGTCTGCAAGAAAGCGCTGACAAATTTCGGGTCGCGGTCGCTGATCAGCACACGGGGTAGTCCATGTAAGCGGTAGACTCCATGTAAAAACAAAGTGGCAGTTTCTTCGGCAGTAATCGACTCTGTACATGGCAGAAAATGGGCCATTCGAGTTAGATGGTCTACTACAATGAGCACACTGTTAAAGCCGTTGCTCTCAGGCAAGTGTGTAAGGTAGTCAAGACCAACTGTGTGCCACGGTCTGGGTGGAACATGTAATGGGTAAAGAGTCGCAGCCATCTGCGGTCGAATCTTCGCTCGTCGACACACGACGCAGAGTTCACAAAAATCTTTCACGTCTTGGCGGATTCGTTTCCACCAGAATCTGTCGAGTGCTTTAGCAAGAGTGCTAGCAACTCCTCTGTGACCAGCTGACGAACTTTCGTGCAGCTCTGTGATCAATCTCAGTCGGAGCTCAGAGTTATGTGGAATACAGAGGCGATTGAGGCGCCAAAAGTACCCGTCTCTGGCTTCTATCCGGCTGTCTCTTGTCCACTCACTATCGTCCCCATAAAACGAATCTCGTGAGAACCCCTCGCGAATGAGATCAGCGAACTCAGGGCTCTGCTGCAGCGCATCAACAGTCAGTGAATTTAACTGTGCGTCTTCAAACAGCAGCTAGGACTTCCGTCGTAATTCTCGATCTTACGGAACCTCGCCATCCCAAAATAAGGGTACTGTGGCCTGAGGTACGAAGTCTGGACGCCGGCTTAACGGGTCAGCTTCGTTCAGAGCTCCCTTGCGATATGCAAGTGTCATCGAGCCTACAAACGGTTGCAAATCCCGCAGGTATCTTGCTTGCCGCTTGTTCAGCCTGTTGTTCGGTTGCATGAGCAGATGTCGCAGTGTGTCGTGGTCTGTTACGACAAGGAACTTAGAACAGCCTTCAAGGTAGCACCTCCAATGCTTGACATCTTCGCATACGGCCAAAGCTTCTAAGTCGTACGCAGAGTAAGTGTTACCACGCTCAGCTGGATTCAGCTTACGCGCCCAGTAAGAGACTGGTTGAAGACCTCCTCCTTGGTCTTGCAACAGGATTGCTGCAATCCCCACTGTTGAAGCATCCGTAGCCACGGTGAACGTCGCGTCCGAGCCGACCTCCGGAAGGATCAGGCATGGCGCGGAAAATGAGCCGTAACTTGAGAGTCTCAAAGGCTTCCAAACAGGCAGGCGTCAGCGTAACCTTCTGTGGCTGGGACTTCCGCAGTAAGTCCGTCAATGGAGCCGTAAGGTCGCTAAAATGGTGTATAAATCTGGCATAGAAGTTGCAGAACTGTACGAAACTGCGAGCCTCCTTCTGCGTCTTGGGCACTGGCCAGTCTGCAACGGCCTCGACTTTCTTTGTGGATACCGAAATTTTACCGGCTGACACAGTGTAGCCCAGGTATTCCATCTGTTGTAATCCGAAGAAGCATTTCTTAAGGCGTAATTTCAGCCCTTCCTCCTTGAATCTCTGTAGCACTAGACGTAAGTGCTCCAGATGCTCCCCCAGTGTTCGACTGTAAATGCAGACGTTATCCAGGTAGACTGTCACGAACTTATGTAAAAAGTCGCGAAGAATGTCGTTCATCATCTTCTGAAATGTAGCTGGTGCATTGCACAGCCCAAACGGCATGGCGACCCATTCCATTAAGCCATCAGGGGTCTGAAAAGCCGTCTTGTGAACGTCCTGGTCACGCACTCGAACTTGCCAGAATCCTGAAGCGAGGTCGAGGTGTGTGTAAAAATTCGCGTCTTTAAGTTCGTCCAAAGTATCATCCACTTTCGGTAGTGGGTAAGCATCTTTACGCGTAACTTCGTTAAGGCCACGGTAGTCAATGCACATACGTAGCGAGCCATCAGCTTTCCGCACAAAAAGAATTGGCGAGCCGAACTCACTGTAGCTGGGACGGACTAGACCAGCCTCCACTGCGTCTTTGAGCTGTCGATTAAGCTCAGCGCGCTCTGCGGGTGACAATCTGTTCGGACGTTGACGTCGCATCGGGCCAATTGTTTCAATGGGATGATCCCACTGTCGGCTTACAGGTGGAGAGTCGACAGGCTGCAGTAACTCCGGGAAGTCATCGAAGAGTAACGACCGGAAGTAGTCACGTTGTTCTGCAGGTAGCTCCTCTCCAGTGTGAAAGTTTGTCGGTTGTTCAGTGGCTGACGTAAGTTCAATGACGTAAAAATCAGCATGACGTCCTCTGCTGCGGCGCGTCTTGCGCATTAGTTTCTGAACTTTCGTAGACGACATGAGTAGACACTCAGGGCGTCGTTCCTCGAGGGTAGTTTCCACTGCTGTGCCGTCCATTACTGTAAAAATTCTGGTTGTACCAAACTGTAAAGAGGCATGTTCGTCATCAAGCCATGGTAAACCCATGATTAAATCAGCTGTGCGTAGATCACGTAAGAC
>JAPMLY010001613.1:0-31355 GCA_026401115.1 Tetraselmis chui
TGCAAATCCATCACCACACTCACGAGGTCCACCACCCCACTCTCAGTTCCCATCCGCCTCCTCGCCGCAATCCTCACCGAACCCCTCGATACTATCCACAACCGCCTCCCCCTCACAGGCCTCACTACCAAACAAGCATCCCCCCCCACCACTATACACCCCTCATGGATTCCCCTCCTCTCCCCACACCTCCCTCGCTCACCCCCCACCCTCTCATCCGGCATCTACACCTCCCGCACCACTCACCCCACCCCCACCGCACCCACCACACACTTAGACACAGAATACCTCACCCCCTCGGACCACCACTACCCCCCCTGCGACGTAACGCGTATCATCTCCAAACACAAGGACACAGAATACGGCCAAACGCAGTACATGGTTGAATGGGCCCCGGAACACCTCACGGAATGGGACATTCAGTTACAACTCGACGACGGCTTCCGCCTCATCTCCTCCACCCCCACATCGGTATGCCTCCCCACCCCCTCCCCCACCGCCTGCTCCATCTGTCATGACCCACTGCACACAGAACCCACCTCCACATGCTGCACATGCCCGCACTTCGCCATACATTCCCAATGCCGCCCAGCTCAGGGACCCGCCACATGGCAGTGCGAGTGGTGTGCTCGCGGCCAACAACACGACCTCACCCGCCTCCACGAAGTCCAGTGGGCCCCATGCCTACAACTACACGACACCATCAGTGAGACTCCCTCCGGCCCCACCGCCCTCACCGCATTTAACTCCGGCTTCGTCCCCTCCACCACACCCATTCTGCCAGAACCCGGACCCCCTCCATGGTCACACCCCCTAATCACATTCAACCATGACCCCATTAACCCCGACCTCGACATGCTCCCTACCGGCAAATTCGCCATCCACGCACACCCATCACTCCACGACACCACCGTACTCTGCACTCCCGACGGCCGCACGGTCACCACCCTTAACGGCCCCCGCGTCCGCCACCTCTTTCAACTCTTCCGCCCCGACCTCACGCAGCATACGTTCGAAGAGGAGGTCTACCACCTCCTCACCCGCCTAGGCTCTCGCTCAGAAATCCACTCACCCACACCCGCCACCACCACCCGTAATAGATGGGCCACTAGAGAAGACCTACTCACAGCTCTCCGCCACACATTCCACATACAGACAGAACTCTACTCCGACCCCCTCAATAAATCCCTTCACTCCCACACCTACCACTCCCTCTACCCCGAAGATATAGTCTTCTCATCTAGCGGCAGCAATGCCCCACACACATGGCAAGGCACCAACATAGCCAACCCCGAATACGACCACGAATGCATGCGACGAGCCATGGAACACGCAATCACCAGCGCACACCTCACAGCCCCTCACACACCCAGCGCAACCATCCTCATCCTCCCCCGATGGGAACACACACCCTACCGCCACTCCAAATACATCACCTCCCCATACACCCACCACCTTTACACCCTCCCCAATGACGCAAACACCTTCCTACCCCCCGACCAACACACTGGCAACCCCACCCCTACCCCATTCGGCACACGATGGATGGTCGACATATACCTCGTCGCCAACCCCCTCGCACTCTCCACCCTCCCATCACCCACAGCCATGACCGCACTTCACAACACTCTCGAATCTATCTACGACACTCACCTCCCCAACCCCATCATCACCCCCCCACCTCCACACCTCTTTGACACCTACTCACCCCACTCAGCAGGTATATACCACCTCCCCCCAAACCCGACTCACCCTCTCACGTACCCCCTCCCGGAACGCCTGCAACTAACATACCCCCCAACCAGCGGTACCCTTGCTTGGAACTGGCAGGACTTTGTATACACAGACGGCTCGAAAAAAGGAAGCTCGTCCCCCCTCGGAGCAGCAGCTACCCACCCCGCCTCGGACACCAAAATCAAAATCCTGGTGACCTCTACCCCTCCCTCGCACACAATAAATCGCGCTGAATTAGCTGGCATAGATATAGGCCTCCAACTTGGCTGCACCCACCTCCTCACGGACAGTGCGTGCTCCCTCCGCCTCATACAAGGATACCTAAACTGCCCTTCCGCTTACAGACACAACATCCACCGCGACACCCTCCACTCCATCACACACACCCTTAAAACCCGCTGCGACGCAGGCATCCGCACACACCTCGGCAAAATCAAAGCACACAACCACTCCCTAGGTAACGACCTCGCAGACACCCTCGCCAACCGAGAAGCGGATGGTCACCCACCCGACACTACATACACCACAGGTTCAGAGGTCTCGATAGGCCACTGGACCTGGCCATACACCCTCATCCCACAAACCCTAGGGGACCCACAACCCTACAGATACACCAACCTCAAAGCCGACGCACACACCTACATCACCAAACACACGCACACACCTCTCTCGCAAACAACCAAACACGGTGCCCTCCTCGCCCGCGCCGCGGAGGACGGCGCCGATTTCTCTTTCCACAAAAACACTCAACCCTCACAAAAATCTAGTTCACACA
Source organism: Tetraselmis chui (assembly GCA_026401115.1). Classification (NCBI taxonomy): domain Eukaryota; kingdom Viridiplantae; phylum Chlorophyta; class Chlorodendrophyceae; order Chlorodendrales; family Chlorodendraceae; genus Tetraselmis; species Tetraselmis chui. The sequence goes on from JAPMLY010001613.1 coordinate 2,510, forward strand.
CAAGCAAGAATTCATGTGGGGAGTCCATAACACCCGCCTCCTTACTCACAACCCCACCCTGCGCTGCCCCCTCTGTGGCCAATTCACTAGCAACGGCCACATGGCCGGTAAGTGCCCCACCATGTCTGGCCTAAGACAGGACCGACACAACAGCGCGCTACAGCTCCTTCTCTCCCTACTGGAACGCCACAACGGAGGACGCCGGGAAACCATCACTGCAGACTTCGGTAACAAACCCATAAAATCATTTGCTTCCCCCACCCCTGCCCACACTCCACTTGACTGCCACCCACCTCACCCCACCCACATGTCCACCCGCCTTGTTGCTGCTGACGAAGGTCTCTCGCCCGACTCCCTAACCTCGTGTCCCGCCGTCCTCCCACCTGAGATTCTCCCCCCCGCGCTACGACCCCCCGCACACAAACCCGACTTCATCCGCATCCTCGATTCGTTGGTCACTCAAACGGTCGCCGACGTTACGCATCCATCAAAAAGATTCAGATAGGGGAATGGAAGTACTGCACAGTCAATAACCTCTCCCACACAGCCAACCTCATACGTGCCAAATACACACCCCTTGCAAACGCCATCCGCAGCCACTGGCCAGGCACAGTGGTTGACATCCTTCCCATCGTCATGAGCCGCACATGTACACCGTACTCCTCCACCATCACGAGTCTCACCTCCCTACTCACCGCCCGCACCGACCCTCATGATAAACTCATCTCCAAAGCACGCCTCGACACGTCTCGCATCCTTGCACAACTCCACACGCATACTGTCCAATGGCTGCATCACCTCCTACTCATATACCGCATCAAGTCCCGCACGACCTCCCGCCGTGCCTCCGCACATTGCCCCTTCGCACGCCCCTAACTGCACGCAGCCCTCGCCTCTTCTTGCACACCTCCCCGGGGGGGGAGTAAAACCCCCGACCACCATTGGAGCGGTTGGATTTAGGTGGTTCACGGTCTAGCCCTGACTTGTAAGTTCCCTGTATGGCATAGTTGGGAGGGCCCAGAGACAGCTGCCGACGCATCCGGCTTTTTGGTGAAAAACCGGCGCATGCGGTACATGTTGTAAACAATTTCAATTTCAATTTCAATTTGCCTTGCCATGTGTGTGGGGCATTGCTGCCACTAGATGAGAAGATTAAGTCTTCGGGGTAGAGGGAGTGGTAGATGTGGGAGTGAAGGGATTTATTGAGGGGGTCGGAGTATAGTTCTGTCTAGATGCGGAATGTATGGCGGATAGCTGTGAGGAGGTCTTCTCTTGTGGCCCGTCTGTTACGGGTGGTGGTGGCGGGTGTGGGTGAGTGGATTTCTGAGCGGGTACCTAGTCGAGTGAGGAGGTGGAAGACCTCCTCTTCGAACGTATGTTGCGAGAGGTCGGGGCGAAAGAGTTGGTAGAGATGGCGGACGCGGGGGCCGTTGAGGGTGGTGACCGCGCGGCCGTCAGGAGTGCATAGTATGGATGTGTCGTGGAGTGATGGGTGTGCGTGGATGGCGAATTTGCCGGTAGGGAGCATGTCGAGGTCGGGGTTGATGGGGTCGTGGTTGAATGACGCGGGAGCTAGATTAGGCTGGCCCGTCGTCCCTCCCGAATGCCGACCGACCTAGGCATTTTCGACAAGTGGATTTGTTGTTAGATCTGTTTTTTCTCGATTATAAAGTTAATACGCTGTACTGCTTAGGCGGGGGGGCTGTGGCAATTGCTGTGATTGCTTACAATTTTTTAACTCAAGAGGAACGTCGACACACAGCGAAGCTAGGTGTGTCGATAGGTGTACCCGGTCGAAGAGACCCGAGCCAAACTCACCCATAAGTCTTGAATGGCTGGGTAGAGAGGCCCGATAGACAACAGCCGGTCCAATTTGCCGGTATTGTTGTAGATAATTTCAATTTCAATTTCAATTTCCGGACATGCAATATGTTGTGCATAAGTCAATATCACGTGCGCGTCTCACCACGTCAAGCACGGCGGCACTCAGGTACCAAACAACTCCGGCAGAGCCGGGAAGCAAGCCGTCATTCGGCATGGTAAGCTGCGAGGTTAGAGCGAGTCCTATCGGACGAGTTTGTCAAATCAACTTCTTAGATCCCCTGGAAATTGTTTTCACTACGCGCGTCGTTCCGAGCACCACACGCGGGCATTGCTCGAGCGTTCACACAAAGATGCATATTGTTCATATGGGCACGCAACCCTACTTTTGGGAACTTGTTGGAGGGGGTTTGGAGGCGTGGACGTTGTATTGAATGCACGAGGCTTGGTTGGCGGGTGAGTGAATGAAGCATGGAAGTTCGCGCCGCAAGCACGGGTGATGTATGAGGAAAATAAGCGCGTAAAAACACATCTCATGCAGAGTAGGATAGACATCTCGCGCTAAAAATGGGCGAGGGCGATTGGCTTTGGTTAGGAGCGAGGTCCCGTTTGGCCGTTTGGGCCGGATCACGTTGACGGTGGTAGTAGGCAAGCTTGGGGTATATGCTTGTGCAAACCACACTCGCCCCACGCGTGGCACACGTCGGAAATTGAGCTTGTAAATCAGTGCCGTCGATAATTGACAAACATTTACCGACAAGACCCGGACAAATCGCCTCATGAGGTGAGCCGAATTTGACGGGTGTTTCTTGGCACTGCAGCTCAGCTTTACCGAAATATGGCGGATACTGAAATAATTCGCTTAAAAACGATTTTTGAGATTCTGAACCCGTGACTAGGTGCTCTCGACGCGTATTGAAAATTTCCGTGCAATGGAACCTTAATCAAAAAAGCTTTGACATCATGTGAGTAAGTCATGGCCGTTTAAACCATGTGGCCGAACGCACTTTGCCCTTGGGTTGAGCGGATATCGGTGCTACATACGCGATTTCATGCGTTTCCTCCACAAAGGCCCACCCAATCGCTCCCCCCTCCGTCGCTAATGCATAATATACGCATGGCCGTGGGACAGTCGTTCATATTGCCGCGCTTTCAACATAGGGCTAGTAGGGATCAAGTGAATTTTGTCGATGTTGATGTTAATGATATCTTGAAAAGTCGATGTTGACAGTATTGATATAATGCTAGGGATCAAGTGAACTTTGTCAATGTTGATGGTAATGATATTTTGAAACGTCAATGTTGATAGTATTGATATCTTGGATGGTCGATGTTGATGGTGTTGAGGTGTGTGTGTGGTTGGTGCTGTATGTGTGTGCGTCGGCTTTGAGGTTGGTGTATGTTTAGGGTATGGGTTCGCCTAGGTTTTGGGGTATGAGTGTGTACGGTCACGTCCAGTGGCCTATAGATACCTCTGAACCCGTGGTGTATGTTGTGTTGGGTGGGTGTCCGTCGTCAGCTAGGTTAGCGAGAATAACCGCGAGATCATTGCCGATTGAGTGGTTGTGTGCTTTTATGTTGCCGAGGTGGGTGCGAATGCATGAGTTGCATCGGGTTGCGAGGGTGTGTGTGATAGATTCGAGAGTGTCGCGGTGGATGTTGTGTCGGGGGGCGGATGGGCAGTTCATGTAGCCTTGGGTAAGGTGGAGAGAGCACGCACTGTCTACAAGGAGGTGGGTGTGGCCAAGTTGCAAATCGATATATATGCCCGCGAGTTCCGCACGATTTATGGTGTGAGAGGGAGGGGTGGAGATTACCAAAATTTTGACGCGTGTGTCCGAGGCAGGGTGGGTGGCAGCCGCGTGGGGTTGTGAGAGGATGCGTGTGGTATCCATGCGTGTTTTCTAGATGATTTTGCCTAGAGGGTATGTGCGGAGTGTGCGGAGGGATGTGAGGCAAGCGATGGTGGAAGTATGAGGGGTGCATGTGCGACTTGTGACGATGAGGAGGATGTCTATCTAAGTACCTTGCCATTGTCTTTGGAGGGCGCTGGCGAGTGGGGTGTATTTATCTCGGATAAGTTTTGCCATGTGAGAGAGGTTATTGTTTATACAAAATTTCCATTGTCTTACTTGAATATTTTTCATCGAAGAGTATCGAGTATATTTATCATCGTCGGGCATTCGAGTGTCCGACGAACGTGGGTTCGAGGAGGCAGATAAAATCGGGTTTGTGAGGAGGGACAATGAGCGAGGAGGGTAGTCGGTCGACACGGAAGACGGCATGACATTATATGAGAGAGTTAGTGGAGTTGCATTCGTCGGCAGCAATTAAACGGGTAGGCATGTCAACAAGGTGAGGGTGTGGCAGTCAAGGGGGATGTGGATGCGAGTAGGGGAGATGAACGATTTGATGGGTTTTGATACCAAAGTCGGCGGTGAGGGTTTCCGATCGTCCGCCGTTGTGGCGTTCGATGAGGGAAAAGAAAAATAGTAGGGCACTGATGTGCTAGTCTTGTATGAAGCCCGACGTCGGAGGCGGTTACTTGCCATGTGTCAGTAATTGGTAAATTGCCCACACATGTATGGGGCAGCGGAGGGTGGGGTTATGCGGCAGGAGGCTGGTGTTGTATAACCCCCGCACCTGAATTAATGCTTGTGTGTCAATTGGATATTGGCGAGGGAGGTATGCTTTCTGTGGAATGAGTAATCCGCCCGGTTTGAGGCGGCGCGGGCAAAGAAGGCGCCGTGCTTGGTTGTACGCGAAAGGGATGTATGAGTGCATTTATTGATGCTTACTTTGCGCGCGCCTTTTTTGAGGTTGGTGTATCTGAAGGGTGTGGGTTCGCCTTGTACCTAAGGGATGAATGTGTAGGGCCATGTCCAAGTGCCGATAGACACTTCTAAACCCTTGGTGCATGTCGTGTCGGGGTGTTATCCATCTGCGAATTGGTTGGCTAGCGCGTCGGCATGGGCGTTACCGAGAGAATGCTTATGTGCTTTAATTTTTTCGAGGTGAGTGCGGATGCCTGTTGTGCAGGGGGGGGTGGAGGACGTATGAGATTGATTCGAGGGTGTCGCGGTGAATGTGGTGTGTGCATGCAGTGGGGTATCGCATGATTCCTTGGGCAAAGCATAGCGAGCCTCGCTGCCATTAAGGAGGTGGGTATGACCGAGTTGGAGGCCGATGTCGATGCCCTCAAGTTCCGCACAGTTGATGGTGTGGGAGGGGGGAGTGGAGGTTACCATGATTTTCACTTGAGTATCCGTGGCAGGGTGAGTTGCGGCCGCTCCAATTAAAGAGGAGCCTCAACTGTTAGAGCCGTCAGTGTCGAGGAAGTCATGCCAATTCCAAGCGAGAACGCCTTTCGTGGGAAAATAGGTCAATGTCGTGCGTTACGGAGGAGGGTAAATGGCGGGTTGAGTGAGGGGGAGGGGGGCGTGTCGTGTGCTAAATGCATGCCGGGTGTGTTTATATGCGGCGAGGGGGGTCGAGGGTGGTGGGGTGAGGGTGTGGAGTTGTATATCGTATATGGATTTGAGGGTGTTGTGGAGGGCGAATATTGCCGTGTTTGAGGGGTAGAGAGGACAATGCGAGGTGGTAAACGACGAGGTACATGTCTACCATCCAGCGTTTGCCGAAGGGTGTGGGGGTGGGGGTGCCGGTGTGTTGGTCGGTTGGGAGGAAAGTGTTTACGTCGTTAGGGAGGGTGTCGATGTGGTGTGTGTACGTGGAGTTGATGTGTTTGGATTGGTGATGTGTGTGTTCCCATCGGGAGAAGATTATGGGGATTATGGTGCTGGGGGAGTGGGAGGAGGTGCACGAGTGAGCAATGTTGATGGCGTGTTCCATAGCGCGGTGCATGCATTCGTGGGCGTATTCCGGTTTGCGATGTTAGTGGCGTGCCATGTGTGTGGGGCGATGTTACCACTGAATGAAAATATGGCGTCTTCTGGAGAAGTTGCGTGGTATGTATGGGAGTGTAATGATTTGTTGATGGGGTTCGGAGTAGACTTCGGTTTGTGTGTGGAATCTATTCCGGAGGGTAGAGAGGAGGTCTGCCCTTATGGCCCAGCGGTTGCTTGTGGTGATGGCGTGGTCGGTGAGTGTATTTCTGAACGTGTGCCGAGGCTGGTGATGAGGCAAAATACCTCTTCTTCGAATGTACGGTGGGTGAGGTCGGGGCGAAGTAGTTGGCAGATGGGTCGGATGCGGGGATCCAAAAGGGTTGCGACCGCGCGGCCATATGGGGTGCGGAGCATGGGTGTGCATGGACGATTGGGGTGGGTGTGTATGGTGAATTTGCTTGTGGGTAGCTATTGAACCATGCAAACACGGTTAGTGTGGAAGGCAACTCACGCAAACGTAGTTACAGTCACAGTCACGCAGACATGACAGTCACAGAGACAACCAGCCTACATGCGTGGTGTCGGGATAACAGAAGTGTGAGAGATGTACCCTAGCGACATCTCTGTACCGAGTCAAACAGTTTATTGGTATGTCCGATCTAGCCATGTACTAATCATATCTAGAGTCGCCGACTGTAGCTATATGCAACTAATAGTTATACGGTATTACTTACAAGACCCCCCTTAAGGTAGCTACGGGATGAAGCGTTGCATTGGGTCTTGTCCTCCAAGGATTGCACTTCGGTGTCTTGCCAATGCTGGTCCTCGGAGGGGTTTGGTGAGTATGTCAGCCACCATATGGTCAGTGGGGAGGTACCTCAACTTGATGGTTCCCTGTTCCACGTGGTCGTTGAGGAAGTGCCAGTTCAGACCGATGTGCTTGGTCTTCTCGCTGACTAAGGCATTCTGGGAGTATGCAATGTCGCTTTGGTTGTCCTCCCATATTGTGGTGGTTTCGGTGATGGGGGAGTTGATGATTTCCCCCAATAGTTGTCGGAAGTGGAGTCCCTCCTTGGTGGCGTCAGCCGCAAAGTAGTACTCGGCTTCACACTTTGATTGAGCCACACAAGTCTGTTGTTTGGACTTGTAACTGATGGGCCCGCGTCCGAGGGTGAAGAGATAGCCATAGCGAGACTTGCGGGTGTTGTTGTCGTTGGCCCAGTCAGCGTCGGCAAAGCCTGTGAGTTGGAGGCTGTGGTCCGTGCCCCCCCCAACGTCAGGCGCATGTCGATGGTGCCGTGAAGGTAGCGGAGGACCTTCTTCAGAGCCTGCATGTGTGCCTCCGTGGGTGAGGCTTGTGCGGAGCCGAGGATGCTCAACGCCGTGGAGACATCGGGGCGCGTGCATACGGCTGCGTACTGGAGGCTGCCCATGAGGCTGGGGTAGACGTCCTTGGCCACCCCGTTGAGAGGGGGCGAGGTCATGTGCGCGAGGCCGGCGAGAAAGCCCGGGTCCATGGGAAGTGGCGACGGCTTAGAGTCAGGCATGCCGTACTTGGCGAGTATGTCGCGCATGTACTTGGACTAGTCCAGCGAGATGGTGCGCGGGGAGCGGTCGCGGGTAATGTGCATGCCGAGGAGTTGGGAGAGGTCGCCGAGGTCCTTTATCTTGAACCGTGCTCCGAGTTGAGCTTTGAACGACGCGAGCCAAGCGGCATCATTGCAGGCCGCGGGAATGTCATCGCCGTACAAGGCGATCATGGCGAAAACGTGGCCGGTGCGGTAGATGTAGATGCACAGGTCTGAGACGCATTGTTGCCAGCCATGGTCGACGAGCCATGCATAAAGTAGCATGTTGAGCTCGCGGGGGGACTGTTTGAGGCCGTAGAGGCAGAGCTTGAGGTGACACACTTTGGACGTGCCATCGTTGAAGCCGAGGGGCTGGCGGATATACACGTATTCCTTGATGGGGGCGTAGAGAAACGTTGTATCGATGTCAAGCTGGCAGAGTTCAAGGTCGCGAGCGGCTGCAATGGACAGGAAGAGACGCAGGCTGGCCATGCGGATGACAGGGGAGAACGTCTTTGTGTAGTCCAGTCATGCGCGTTGGCTGCACGCCTTGGCGACGAACCGCGTTTTGCAGCGGGAGACGTCGCCGGCGGTATCCGACTTGACTTTGAAGATCCACATATTGTTAACGACCATTCGGCCGGGGGGAAGGTCCACAAGTTCCCACGTGCCGTTGGCGGTGAGGGAGGAATTCTCCTGCTGCATAGCTGCTTGCCACTGGGGGCTTGGACGCTGTCCAACGCAGCCCGGTAGGATTTCTGTTCCACACACTCCCGGGAGGTGAGAAGGGCGACGGCAGTAGTGGACGTGCCAGCATGTGTGTGCGGGGGACCCGTGATAAGGTCGGGAACGTGAGGGTGCTCAAACATGTCCTTTTTAGCTTTGCCTTGTTCAAGATCACAACACGCCGTCACGAGGGTCGGGGGGTAGTCGGACAAGTGGGCAACCATATCGCCGTATCGAATGGGCTGTGAGCGGAGCCGGGCATGGCGAGGGGCTGCAGGGGGGGGGGTGGTGGTAACGTGAGGTCAATGGGGTGGGATAGGGGTGAGGCTGCGGGTACGTCTGCCGAAGAGTCGGTGATGATCGAGTCGACGGAGGGTTGTGTGCCGAAGCCTGGGGTGTCTTCCTGAAAGACAACATGGACGTAAGTGGTGATGCGACGCGTTTCCGGGTTGTAAACACGGTACCCGGGTGCGTCAGGGGGATAGCCCACCATGACGCCGCGAAATGCTTTTTCACTGAGTTTCCGACGTTGTTTGTCGGGCACCTTGGCGAAAACGGCGCAGCCGAAGACCCGGAACTTGGAGGCGTCGGGCACAGACGACGTAAGGAGTGCGAGGGGGACGCCACCATTGGGTCCGACTGAGCGATTGTACGTGTGGTTGCGAAGGTACACAACTGTGCTAACAGCGCACGACCACATGGAATTGGGAACGGCCTTGCTGTGGATCATCGCCGACGCATTGTCCCGGATAGTGCGCCAAGGACGTTCGGCTTTGCCGAGCATATGGTGGGCGGCGCCAAGAGCTGGACCCCGACGCCGAGGTGTGCGCACATTTGGCGAGTGACCGCAGCTTCAAACACAGAGTCAGAGTCAAATTTGAGGACTGGTGCGAACGCGCCCGACTGGGAGTGGTGGCGGGCATGCAAGTGTTTGATGTCCAAGATGATTGTTTCCAACTCCGAACGTGCGTCGTCTTTAGACTTTAGGAACCGCACCCACATGTAGTTGGTGTGGTGGTCGATGACGAGCAAGCAATAGCGGAGGCCATGTGGGGAGGGGACAATGACTGGTCCCCATAGGTCAGCGGACAGGTTGAGGAGGGGGCGGGATGGTTTCGCGCAAGCGGCGGTGTTGCGCGGTGCAGCTGTGGCTTTGTGTAATAAGCAAGAGTCGCAAGCAACTTTGTTTACAAAGCTAGCTAACACATGGCTAGTCGGGACACCGTGAGCATGCTGGGCATGTAGGCTTTGCATGTTAAGGTGTCCAAACCGACGGTGCCACAGTACGGGGTCACACTGGGCAACAAGGGCTACCCGAGGTGAGGGGTCAGGTGCCGACGTTGCGGATGGGCTTGAAGGGACCTCCGGCAGGTGAGGAAGGAGGTAGAGACCGTTTCTGGACGGTTCTAGCACACCCATGCATCTGGGTACCAAAAGCAGACCATTATCAGAGTTAGAGGGGAAGATGAATTCACAACCGCTGTGTGTTTGCATCCACCTGACACTAAGGAGTCTGTCGATACGTTGAGCGGAGCGAGAGGACAGGTCGGGGGTGCATAGTGCATACACCGTGCGGTGAATAAGATGTCAAGAGGCAAGTCTGGCAGAAATCCGCACAGAGCCACTGCCCTTAACGTCAACGCCGACTCCTCCCACGTGAGAGGGAGTGGAGGGGGGTGTGAACATTACGAAGTCATCTTGGAACGCGGTGAGGTTAATCGAGCAGGCGGAATCAACGACCCAGAACTGTGAGAGGTTACGGCCCGGGGCGAGGGAAGAGGAGAATGCCACAGAGCTAAAAGGGACACTCACCTCGTCGTCATCGCAGTCATCCGCGCAGTCCTCGAGGGTGGGTAAGCTGTCAGCGTCAGCGGCGGGGGCTTCGTCGGCTGGGACGTCGCTATGCAGAGCAGCGTGAGCATATGTAGTGCCACCGGGGGCGCCATACTTCTGGACGAACATCTTACGCTTGGCGAGGTTCCACTTAAGGATATCGTCATCCAGGGCAGTCCAGGCGGACATGAGGTTGTTTGGGCTGCCACATATGCCACACTTGTTGGGTAAGCCGAGACTACCACGATGATCACGGTGTGGCTGGCCTCGACCGTTGTGCGAACCGCGGCCCGCAGCGACGAACGCGGAGATGGGAGGGGGTGATGCGACCGGAGCGGGTGTGTCCGGGGCATGGTCGTCGTCCATGTTGTGCGCGAGGTGGAGGATGTTGGCCATCATTTTATCAGCCGACAATAGGTAGTCTGTGTCAAATACGTTGATGACGCACTGTTTAGCTTGACCGTGTGGGCCGCTGCTAGAAATACCGCGGAGCATGAGGTGACCGAGGTTGTGGGGGTGGATTGCAGCGGAGCCATCAACCATGTGGCACGTCTCGTTGTAGTCATCAAAGGCCTGGCGCATGTAGTGGACATAGTCACTGAGGGACTGTCCATGGCGCTGTCTGACCATCAAGTTATCCAAGAGGGACATGGAGCGAGCAAAAGACCGACTGTCGAGGCGTTCACACAGAATGTCCCACGCGGCAGCGGCGCAGTCAAGGCGGGCTGGAGAAACGCATTTCATCTCCTTGTAAGCGCGCTGATTCGCGTTGGCTGCATAGAGGACCATCGTGTAGGCGTAGTGTGGCGCCTGTTCGTCTAGGCAGACGCCGGAGTCGCGATGAAATATGGCCACCTGCGGGATGAAATATGCGGCCTTGATGGAGAGGAAATTAAGGAAGGTCCTCTTCCATTGCTTTAAGTCCGTGGTCGGGCCCATGATCAGAATCGACATCTTCATGGACCGGTTGAGGGCGTCCTTGTCGAAGCCGGTGGCTTCGTGTGCCGCTCGGCCGATGACAACCGGGTCAATGGTGGGGCGACGACCGCCACGAGTGGTGTGGCCGCCACGCTGGGCTGGGGAGAATGATGTCCATGGAAGGGAGGAGGTGGACCACCGGGAAACGGGGAGTGACCGGCCATGGTATGCGGCGGGCCGTACGGGTGCGGGTGGCCACGGGAGGGGGGGACGAGGTGGGGCGCGCCACCGGGCAGAGAAGTCCCGGGCTTTGAAGGGCATATCCGCCGGGGGGTATGGTGGGGGTGGTGGGAGGTGTTCCACCGGTAACTCGTGACGCGAGGGCTCGCGGTGCGCATCGGGACGCGAGAGCTCGCGAAGCGCATCGGGACGGCGTTGTGCGACGGTGGGGTCGCCAACATGAGCTGCGACGGCCGTTTGTGCGTCCGGATGGGCGTAGCCAAGCAGGGGGAGGGTGTGCACGTCGTGGCCGTCTCGAGAGGGTTCGAGCTGCGCATCGCGACGGCGCTGAGCGACAGGGGTGTCGGTATCAGCAGCCGCACCTGCACCACCAGCAACAGCAGCAACGTCGGCCGACTGCGCGTCCATGCGGGCGTTAAGGAGCGCCATTTGCTCCAGAACGAGCGCGAGAGTATCAGGGGTGTGAACGAGAGTGCTTTGCTGAGAGCCGAGGTCAGGGGAAGCATGAGGCGAAACATGCGGAGAGTCGACATAGCGAGTTTTCGGCACCATTCCGACAGAGGGCGAAAACGAAAGAGCAAAATTAAAAAGCAGGCAGCGGTAAAAACCGCTAGCCGGACTTGTGCCTAAGAGTGGTTTCAGAGAGACGGCATGATGCCCGCCGACCCCTCGGCCTGATGCCCCGGGGTGTCTCAAAGCACCTTTTTTGTATCCTCCACCCAGTGTGGGGCACAAGTCGAGGCCAAGCCCAAGATAGGTGGAGCGCTGCGCTGGCGGCTGAGTCGCTAAGATAATATTAAGATAAAGAGGTAAGCTAGGGCTGTCGTGCAACCTTTGGATGCGTATTCACCCGATAGTGCGCCCCCTCCTCTTCTCCAGCTTGGACATGTGTGCACCATGTCCACACACGACGAGTGCGTCGGTGTGGGTGGCTGTCTGTCGCCTTGGAGTAACTGACGTAAGAGGGGTGGAGGTGGGTTTTAAATCGCAGTTTATACTAGCGATACCGCCGACTACAAGGTGGAAGTACCACGGTTTTATCTAAACTTGCCTTCTGCCCTATTGAACCATGCAAACACGGTTAGTGTGGAAGGTAACTCACGCAAACGTAGTTATAGTCACAGTCACGCAAACATGACAGTCACAGAGACAACCATCCTACATGCGTGGTGTCGGGATAACAAAAGTGTTCGAGATGTAGCCTAGCGACAGCTCTGTACCGAGTCAAACAGTTTATCGGTATGTCCGATCTAGACATGTACTAATCATATCTAGATTAGCTTACACTAGCTCTCTGTAACTAATAGTTATACGGTATTACTTACAACAATAGTATCGTCGAGATCGGGGTTGACGAGGTTGTGGTCGAAGGTGATGAGGGGGTGTGTCCAAGGGGTGGATCCATGGGTGAAAAGGATGCGGAAGGTGGCGGTAATGAGACCGTTGCTAAATGCGGTAAGTGCTGTGGGGCCGACGGGGGTCGTGTAAATGGTGTCGTGGAAATGGAGGCGGCAATGAGCCCACCGGGCGTCATGTAGGCAGGTCTGGTCATGAGTCTTGCCTCGTTTGCCTCAGTCGCATCTCCATGTGTCGGGGCCCTGAGCTGAACGGCAGTGGGAGTGGACGGCGAGGTGCGGGCACGTACAACATGCGGTGATAAGATTGGGGTGGAGGAGGTCATGGCAAATTGAGCAATGTGAGGGAGGGGGGATGGGTAGGCATACCAAAGAGGGCGTGGAAGATAAGGGGCGGAAGTCCTAGTCGTCGAGTTGAAGTTGGATGCCCCATTCCGTAAGGCGTTATGGGGCTCATTCGACCATGTACTCAGGTTGGCCGTATTCAGTGTCTTTATGTTTGGAGAGGATGCGGGTGATGTCGCAGGGAGGGTAAGGGGTGTCCGAGGGCGACAGGTGTTATGCGTCAATGTGTATGATAGGGGCTATGTTGCAGGGGATGTTGGGGCGGGGCGGGCGTATGCCGGAGGAGAGCGTGGGGGTAAGCGTGGCATATGGGGGTGTATGAGTGGGATCCATGAGGGGTGGATTGCAGTGGGGGTGTGGCTTATTTGGGGGTGTGTTGGGTGATGGTTAGGCGATTGTGGGTGGTGTTGAGGGGTTTTGTGAGAGGTACGACCGCTAAGAGACGTATGGGGACTGAAAGGGAGTCGGTGGCTTCTTCGAGGATGGATATGATTTTGCATGACTTGACGAAGACGGAGGAGTCGGAGGCGCGAAGGAGGAGTTATGGCCATGTTGTGATTGAGGCACTCTCCCTGAATGGTGCCACAGCACCATCTGTCTACTCCATAAGAAATGTGACCCGACCCTTCTCGATAACTACAGCCCCATCGCCCTAATGAACAACCTCCTCAAACTCTGGACCACACTAATCAAAGATGCAGGCTCGAAATACGCAGAAACCCACGGCATCCTGAGCGACCAACAAGATGGATTCCGTAACCAGCGCAGGATCCACGACGCCCTTTCCTCCATGATGATGGAGGACGTCAAAATCTACAAAAAAGATATATACGTCATGTACGCGGACTTCAAAGGCGCCTTCAACGCCGCAGACCACCGCATCATGTTCAAACACATGCGCCAACTCGGTATGCCCTCCACCTTTGTCGACACTTGCGAAGAGCTCTACGGCGTATCCACCACCGACTATATCACCCGCTAGGGCTCCACCCCCCCCCCCCCCCCCCCCATCGACATCAACCGTGGCATCCTCAAGGGAGACACCCCCTCCCCCTTCCTCTTCACCCTCTATCCCGAACCATTCCTCCCCTAGATCATTGTGGGCAGTCGGGGATACCGCTTGGGCGCCTCCACCACTAACGTTGACCCCACAAACCCCACGGCTGCCTACCCCGGCCACGGCTTCGCCGACGACCTCAGCCTCGCCACGGGCTCACCCCCCTACATGACAAACCAGCTCCGAAAGCTCTCCCTCTTCAGCGCCTGCACAGGTGTGACCGTCAACGTCCAAAAGTGCTGCACTACCCGAGCCCTTTGGCGCTCAAGCAACGCCCTCTCCCCAGCCAACCAAACCCTCCGTGCTTTCCGCCTACAAAGACATTTTATCACCATCCACTCCCGTTCATCCCCCATCCCATCAATTGGCCCCTCGGACACATACCGAGTCCTCGGTGTGGAAATCAACACCTCCCTCACCTTCACTAAGCAATGGCAGGAACTAAAGCGCACTACTACATCCCTCATCAATGCCCTCTCCACCTCCCTACTAACACAATCCCGCAGAATCCGCGTCATCCGAGTCCTCCTCATTGGCAAGCACTTCACACTCCAGCTCGGCCTCTTCAGTGATTCCTAGTTGGACATCTTGGAAGGGCAAATATGCAGAGCACCTCGCTCCGCCGTCTCCACGGTGCGTAACCTCCCCCGCACAGCCCTCCACCGCCCCACCTCTAACCTTGGCTACGGCATTCCCTCCCTCAAAGCCCACGCCGCACAACTCACTGTCTGCCACCTACACAAAATCATGAACACCCCCTGATACATAGGCCACATGGCCAGAACACACATACGCACCATCTCCATCACCAACACCCACTGGCCCACAGAGCTCATCATGACATGCACCGCCTCCCCACCCACACTTCGCTGCCTCGTACGAGCCCAACGCGACGCGGGCACCATGTTTCAACACATGCCTCCCCTCTCCCTCACCAACCCCATCGCCTCCACCCTCTGAGCCCACTTCACCCACCAAGACAACACCCTCCTCCCCTTCCTCCGCGACAAAGCCACCCACATCACCGACCCACACACTTATAAACAAGCATACTGCGACTTCACCCCCCGCCGAACACACACATCCCTCCTTCCACGCCTCAAACCCCTTTGGCAACACAACATCACCTCATGGTCACAAGTCCTCCTCTGCGCCACGGACACCTCCATCCTCCTCCAATCATGCAAATCCATATCCAAACTTGCGGGGTCCACCACCACCCTCTCAATTCCCATCCGCCTCCTCGCCGCAGTCCTCACCGAACCAGACGACACCATACACAACCGCTTGCCCATCACACACATCACCACCAAACAAGCTTCCCCCCCCCCCCCACCACCATCCACCCCTCATGGATTCCTCCCTTACTCCCCCACCTCCCTCGCTCCCGCACCACGCTCACATCCGGCATCCGACAACCACATTCCACAACCTCCTCTCCCCTGGCCCCCACCACCCACATCGAGGCAGAATGCCTCACACCATCAGACTACCTTTACCCTCCCTGCGACGTCACACGAATCATCTCCAAACACAAAGACACGGAATACAGCCAAACCGATTACATGGTGGAATGGGCCCCGGAACACTTCACGGAATGGGAAATACAGCTCCAACTCGATGATGACTTCCGCCTCATCTCCTCCACCCTCACATCGGCATGCTACCCCACCCCTCCCCCACGAACCCCGTTTATATCCCACGAACCCCTCCACACATACCCCACCCCCACCTGCTGCACATGCTCGCACTTTGCCGTCCACTCCCACTGCCGCCCCGCCAAGGGACCGTACATATGGCAATGCGAATGGTGCGAGCGCGGCCAACAACACGACCTTACCCGCCTACACGAAGTCCTTTGGGCCCCCTGCCTACAGCTCCACGACATCATCAGTGAATCCCCCCTTTGGCCCCACCGCCCCTCCGCATTCAACTCAGGATTCGTCCCCTCCACAACACCCATCCTACCCGACTCATGACCCACCCCCTGGACGCATCCCTTAATCACATTCAAGCACGACCCCATCAACCCTTACCTCGACATGCTCCTCACCGGCACATTCACCATCCACACCCACCCCACCCTGCATGACACTACCACCCTCTGCACCCCAGACGGCCGAGCAGTCACAACCCTCTCCGCCCCCCGCATCCGACACCTATTCTAAATCTTCCGCCGCGACCCCACACACCTTTCGTTCGATGAAGATGTCTACCACCTCATCACTCGTCTAGGCTCTCGCTTACAAATCCACCCACCCACACCCGCCACCACCACACGCAACAGATGGGCCACTATAGACGACCTCCTCACAGCCCTTCGCAACACATTCCACATCGAGACAGAACTCTACTCAGACCCCCTCAACAAATCATACACTCTCACACCTACCACTCACTATGCCCTGAAGACGTAGTCTTCTCATCCAGCGGCAGCAGCGCACCACACACTTGGCACGGCATCAACATCGCCAACCCGGAATACGACCACGAATGCATGCGTCGAGCCATAGAACATGCAATCACCAACGCTCACTCCACCGCCTCACACATACCAAGCGCCACCATCCTCATCCTCCCCCGATGGGAACACACACCTTATCGGCATTCCAAATACATTGACTCCCCATACTCCCACCACCTTTACACCATTCCCAACGACGCGAACACCTTCCTACCCCCCGACCAACACACAGGCAACCCCACCCCCACCCCTTTCGGCACACGTCGGATGGTCGACATCTACCTTGTCGCCAACCCCCTCGCACTTTCCGCCTTACCCTCACACACAGCCATGACCGCCCTCCACAACACACTTGAATCTATCTACAATACGCACCTCCCCAACCCCACCATCACCATTCCACCCCCGCACCTCTTCGAAACCTATTCACCACACTCCGCAGGCATCTACCATCTCCCCCCAAACCCTACTCACCCCATCACTTACCTACTTCCGGAACGTACGACGCTAACATACTCCCCCAACAAAGGAAAACTTGCTTGGAATTGGCAGGACATCGTATACACAGATGGCTCAAATAATGGCGACCACCCCCCCCCCCCCCCTTGGAGTGGCCGCCACTCACCCCGCCTCGGACACACGCATCAAAATTCTGGTGACCTCCACCCCTCCCTCCCACACCATCAATCGCGCTGAACTAGCGGCAATCGATATAGGCCTCCGACTCGGCCATACCCACCTCCTTACAAACAGCGCGTGCTCCCTCCACCTAATGCAAGGCTACATGAGCTGCCTATCCGCCTACCGACACAATATTCACCGTGACACGCTCCTCTTTATCACACACACCCTCAAGACCGGTTGCGCCTCAGGCATCCGCACCCACCTCGGCAAAATCAAAGCACATTACCACTCATTAGGCAACGCACTCGCTAACCAACTGCGGACGGACACCCACCCGGCACAACATACACCACCGGTTCATACGTGTCGACATGCCACTAGACCTGGCCATACACCCTCATACCACAAACCCTAGGGGACTCCATACCCTACTGATACACCAACCTAAAAACATACGCACACACATACAACACTAGACACACACACGCACACCCCTCTCACATACCACCAAACACGGTGCACTCCTCGGGAGCGCAGCGGAGGACGGTGCCGACTTCACGTTCCACAAAAAACACACATCCCTCACCAACATCCAATTCACTCACAAGCAAGAACTCATGTGGGGCGTCCACAACACTTGCCTCCTCACCCACAACCCCACCATGCGCTGCCCCATGTGCGGTTAATTCACCTGCAAGGGCCACATGGCCGGTAACTGCCCAACCAGGTCTGGCCTAAGACAGGATCGCCACAACAGCGCACTACAACTCTTCCTCTCTCTCATGGAACGCCACAACGGCGGACGTTGGGAGACCATCATCGCAGGCTTTGGTAACAAACCCATCAAATCATTCTCATCCCCCACACCCACACACACCCCTCTTGACTGTCACCCCCTCACCCCACCCACATGCCTTATTGCTACTGACGAAGGCCTCTCGCCCGACTCCCTCACTTCCCGCTCTGCGGTCCTCCCCACCGAGATTCTCCCCCCCGCACTGCGACCCCCGGTACACAAACCCGACTTTATCCGCCTCCTCGAACCTCGCTACGTCGGTCACACAAACGGTCGCCGCCGATACTCCTCTATTAATAAGATTCAGATATGGGGAATGGAAGTACTCCACGGACCACAACCTCTCCCACACAGCTCACATGATTCGCGTTAAATACACCCCCTCGCGAATGCCATCCGCCAACTCTGGCGAGGTACATAAGTCGACATCCTTCCCATCGTCATGAGCCGCACGGGTACACCGCACTCATCCACCATCACTAGTCACACTTCTCTTTTCACCCTCCGCCCTGACCCTCTTGACAAGCTCATCTCGAAAGCACGACTCTACACATCACGCATCATTTCACAACTCCACACGCACACTGTCCAATGGCTGCATCATCTCCTACTCGTATACCGCATCAAGTCCCGCACGACCTTTCGCCGCGCCTTCGCACATTGCACCTACGCACGCCCCTAACTGCACGCCGCCACCACCACGCATCGCATCCTACCCGAGGGGGGGTGAAAACCCCCAGCATCTCTTTGGAGAGGTCGGATTAGGCGGTTAACGGTCTAGCCCTGACTTTTAAGTTCCCTGAATGGCATTGTTGAGAGAGCCCAGAGACAGCAACCGGCGCATGCGATATATGTTGTAAACCGGCGCATATGGTACATCTTGTAAACAAGTCTAATTTCAATTTCAATTGAAGGTTTTCCATAGGGGATTGAGGTAAGAGAGGAGGGACACGTGTTTTTGACGGGGTTAAAGTCGCAGTAGGCTTGTTTGTAAGTGTGTGGGTCGGTAATGTGTGTGACTTCGTTCCGGAGGGCGGCGAGGAGGGTTTCGTCTTGACGAGTAAAGTGGTCGCGGAGTGTGAAGGCGATGGGGTTGGTGAGTGTGAGGGCGGGGATTTGGTGGAACATGGTGCCGGCGTCGGGTTGGGCTCGGACAAGGCATCGGAGGGTGGGTGGGGCATGGCCGCGTGACATGATGGATTTTATCGGCCAGTGATTGTCAATGGTGGCGGAGATGGTGTGTATGTGCGTCTTGGCCATGTGGCCTCGGTAGCCAGGGGTGTTCCTGATTTTGTGAAGGTGGCAGACCGTAAGTTGTGCTGCGTGTGCTTTGATGAATATGGGATACCGTAACCGAGCTCGGTGGTGGGGCGGTGAAGTGCAGTGCGGGGGAGATTGCGTACCGATGAGACAGCGGAGCCGAGCGCTTTGCATATTTGGCCTTCGAGAGTGCTGAGTGAGGAGTTACTGAAGAGGTCAAGCTTGAGGGTGAAATGTTTGCCGATGAGGAGTCCTTGCATGACTCGGATGCCACGGGACTATATTTGTAGGGATATGGATAAGGCGCGACTCAGGGTTGTACTTGTGCATTGAGTTCATGTCATTGTTTGGTGAAAGAGAGGGCGGTCTTGAACCGACCTTGAGGACTCGGTAGGTTTTTGAGGGGTCGATAGAGGGTATGAAGGAGTTATAGCCGTTGACAAGAACGTGTTGATGTTGTAGGCGGGAAGCGGGGAGGGAGCAATTGGCAAGGGAGAGGGCACTGCCTTTACTCCATATGGCTCATGTGATGCAACATTTCTTAACGTTAACTGCCATACCGGTGTATTCGCTGACGAGGGCCAGTTTCTTAAGCTAGAGGAACATATTGGTAGCGGATTCAGTGGCGAAGCTGAGGCCATCAGCAAAGCCATGGCCGGTGTAGGTTGTTCTTGTCTCGTTGGGGTCGGCATTCGCCGTAGGCGCGCCGGGGCGGTAGCCCCGGCTGCAGACTATGCGCCACCGACGGACATGTTTAAAGAAGAGGGTGAATAGGAACGGGGAGAGTGTGTCACCTTGTGGGGTGCCTCGGTCAAATTCGATAGATGGGGTAGGGCCGTAGGGGGTGCTGTTGTTGGTGGTGGTGACACCGTATAGTTGTTCGCTGGTGTTTATAGAGGTGGAGGGCATACCGAGTTGGTGCATACGTTTAAACATGATGCGGTGGTAAGGCTAGGGTTCGATGGTATCGTCGATATTTTACAAGCGGATCTCGTTGCGATTTCGGGTATGTTTCGCATTCAGGGTCTCCGAAAAGAACCACGAAATACGTCGATATAGTCCGGATAATATCATCGACCCCTAGCCTTATGCGGTGGCCAGTGGCGTTGAAGGCTCCCTTGAAGTCCGCATACATTATGTAGATGTCTTTGATGCAGATTTTGGCGTCCTCCATCGTCATGATGATGGAAGCTAGGGCGTCGTGGATGTTGCGTAGGAGTCGGAAGCCATACTGCTGTTCGCTGAGGATGCCGTGGGTTTCTGCGGACTTGGAACCTGCATCTTTGGTGAGGGTTGTCCACAGTTTAAGGAGGTTGTTCAAGAAGGCACTCGGGCGGTAGTTGTCGAGTAGATAGAGTGGCGTCACCTTTTTTGTAGAAGGTAGGTAAACACATGTTCCGTCGTTGCCAGCTCGTCGACAAGTCGGAAGTTTCGCAGTACCTTGGTGGTCATGGTGTTGTCCTCCATTTCGGAGCCACTATGACCGCTCTTAGGTAAAGATGAAGCACTGTACTCTGCAAATAGTGGTTTAAAAGATCTTCTAATTCGTTAAATGGCGCATTTAGCCAAATTCTCCGGTAATTATGTAGATCTCTCTCCTGAAATGGGCGCGCCGGACAGCAAGCTCCGCCACTTGAGAATCAAGGCCATCATTATCCCTGGTTCCAAATTGAAATTTGAAATTTGAAACTGTTCACAACGAGCCGGCAAACTGGACCGGAGGCCATCTATCGGGCCACTCTACCTAGCCATACATGACTTATGAGCAAGTTGGGCCCGGGTCTCTTCGACCATGTACACCTATCGACACACCTAGCTTCACTGTGTGTCGACGTTCCTTGGGAGTTAAAAAAACTGTAAGCAATCACAGCAATTGCCACAGCCCCCCCGCCTAAGCAATAACAACGTAATAATTTTGTAATCAAGAAAATTAGATATAAAAATAAATCTACTTGTCGAGAAATGCAAGACTAAAGTGCTGCTCTACCTTCACGATGCACGGCCCGCTCCCACCGAACCGGGGTGCCGACCGGCCTAGGCCGGTCGGCGTTCGGGAGGGACGACGGGCAAGCCTAATCTAGCTCCCGCGTGACTTCGGTCTTGCCGGAGATATGATGAGGGGAAAGGCTGGCAAAAAACCCCTCTTCACTTGGTCGCTCGTCGATCCCGCCACCGCATCCCGTAAGCCCCGCTCCAAGGTCGCTGCCGCGTCTACCGACGCGACGGTCCTTGTCAAGGTCCCCCGTCACCTCGAGGGCAGGTGGGGGGGACCGAGACACACAGACATAGAAAAAATTGGCGCTCCTACCTCCGCGCCTGGATTTTCCTTGGCCATTTCCACGATTTTTCCTCTGTCTAGTACCCGTGTACCTGGTAGGTAGCCCGACCTGCGCCCTTAACCTCCCCATGTGATCGCGCGTCCACCGAGCAGACTTTGTTGAGCGGGGGCCTCCGCGCCCACCCGGGCCCACGCTCAAGAATGTGGAGGTCTATCGGGGTAGTGGGTGTCGAAGACGGGGGGGAGGCAGGTCACCGTAGCCGGATCCGTCGGGCCGCGGGTGCACGGAAATTGGTCAAAACCCTCCGTACGGGGTTTTCCGGCGGCGCCGACCCGGAGGGTCGTCGTCGCAATGTCGTGTCGCTCCTTCCGTCGCGACGGCCTCCGTGCCGCCCAAGTTTACTCCTCCCCCCGCGAGATATAGCTTGTCGACGTAGCGGCTCGCTAGTGAGCGCCCTACCCTGGTGCTGCTCCCCAACTAGCTCGACGCCGGGTACGGATATTAATTTTGTTTCGGCGCCCGCCGGCGGCGCAGCGGCGGCGGCCCCGGAGGGGGGTGCGCTCGCGGGCCCGTCGGCATCCCCTCACCTCCCCGTGGTGGGCGCTGGAAACCCCGTAGCCGTGCCAGATAAGGCACGGTAGGGGGCTAAGAGGGCCGACAGCTCGATCCGCATGATCAGCAGCTGTCGGGAAAGCCATGTACATGGGGCTTTTGAAAAAATAATTTCTGTGCAATACCGGCACAATATCTCCCGCTCGGCCCGTCCGATATGTTTTTTCACATACAGATACTCCTGAATACAGTCTTACTTTGAGGGGTGGGGCTTGTACTACGGCAACGTTTGATGGCGAAAAGGGTACGGCCGGATCAGCGGTGGGAGGCGGGTGTTGGGGCTGGTGGTGGACAGCCGGGAAGCAGCGCTAGTAAAGGGCGCTCGCTAGCCGTCGACAAGCCATGTGCCAGTCGAACCTTTCCGAGGGGTGAGGCAAGACACTGCACAAGCCGGTGGCCTGTCGCATACGGAGGAGCGGCTATGTGAGGCGGCGGCGCTCCTCAGGATCAGCCGCCGCGGGAAAGCCATGTACGGAGGGCTTTTTCGGAAACTTAATTAATGTCCGTACCCGGCGTCGAGCTAGTTGGGGAGCAGCACCAGGGTAGGGCGCTCACTAGCGAGCCGCTACGTCGACAAGCTTCATCTCCGAGGGGGAGAAGTTAGCTTGGGCGGCAAGGAGGACGGTCGCTACGGGAGGAGCGACACGATCTGGCGGCAACGACCCTCTGGGTCGGCGCCACCGGAAAACCCGGCACGGAGGGTTTTGTTTAATTCCGGGCGCCCGCGGCCCGCCGGGTCCGGCTACGGTGATCTCCCCCCCCCCCCCCCCCCACCCTCTTCGACACCCAATGCCCCGACAAAACTACATATTCCTAGGATTCCTTGAGCGTGGGCCCGGGTGAGCGCGGAGGTCCCCGCTCAAGCTAAGGCTGCTCGGTGGACGCGCGATCAGAGGGGAGAGGGTACGGCCACATGCAGGAATAACCAACATGTACCCGGGTACCAGAGAGAGAAAAACCGAGGAAATGAGCGGGGAAAATTTAGGCGCGGAGGCAGGAACGCCCATTTTTTCTATGTCTGTGTGTCTCGGCCCCCCCCACATGTCCTCGAGGTGACGGGAGACCTCGACAAGGAGGACCGTCGCGTCGGTGGACGCGGAAAGACCTTGGGGCGGGGTTTACGGGATGCGGCGGCATGATCGACTAGCGACCGCGCGAGGAGGGGTGTTTTGCCAGCCTTTCCCCTCCTACCTTCGGCAAGACCGAAGTCACGCGGGAGCTAGATTAGGCCGGTCGGCATCCCGGTTCGGTGGGAGCGGGCCGTGCATCGTGAAGGTCGAGCAGCAGTTAAGTTTGCATTTCTCGACATGTGGATTTATTTTTAGATCTTTTTTCTTGATTTAAAAATTATTACGCTGTTACTACTTAGGAGGGGGGACTGGGGCGATTACTGCGGTTGCCTACAGTTTTCTCCAAAGGAACGTCGACACACAGTGAAGATAGGTGTGTCGATAGGTGTACCTGGTCGAAGAGACCCGGGCCCAACTTGCTAATAAGTCATGAATGGCGAAGTAGAGTGGCCCGAGAGACAACAGTCGGTCCAGTTTGCCGGCACATGTTGTAAACAATTTCAATTTCAATTTCAATTTCAATATTTTAGTTTCCGAAAAGCCCTCCATACAAGGCTTTCCGGCGGCGGCTGATCAAGAGGATCGCCGCCACCTCACATAGCCGCTCTTCCGCCTGCGACCGGCCACCGGCTTGTGCCATGTCGTGCCTCATCCCCCGGGAAGTTTCGACGGGCACATGGGTGGTCGACGGCTAGCGAGCGCCCTTTCCTAGCGCTGCTTCCCGGCTGTCCACCACCAGCTCCAACACCCGCTTCCCAGCGCTGATTTGGCAGTACCCTCCTCGCCATCAAACGCTCCGGGAATACAGGTCCCACTCCCTCGAAGTAGGATTGTACCTAGTAGTATGAGACTGCGAAAAAACATATCGGACGGCCCGAGCGGGAGGCCTTGGTGCCGGTATTGCACAGAATTATTTTTTCAAAAGCCCCATGTACATGGCTTTCCCGGCAGCTGCTGATCCTGCGGATCGAGCCGTCGGCTCTCTTAGCCCCCTACCGTTCCTGACTTGGCACGGCTACAGGGTTTCTAGCGCCCACCACGGGGAGGTGAGGGGATGCCGACGGGGCTGCGAGCGCACCCCCCTCCGGAGCCGCCGCCGCTGTGCCGCCGGCGGGCGCCGCTAGTTCCATCTGAGTCGAAAGGTCCGCAGGTCTGAGAGTACTTTAGGAAATACTCCCTATTCATCATCTTGTCGCTAAAATCCTTACTCCTAAAAACTGGTCTCAATGACGTTTGAGGTAACGGGTTTCGAACTTCTTCTGTCTTGGTCTCATTGTGAGTCGTTTTAGAAGACGAAACCTCACCGTGAAGCTTGCCGCGAGCTGCCAACTAAGGCCTTGCTTTCCCGGCCGGGGTTACCTCATTATGTCTTTCATCTTGTTCGTCATGTATGGGCAGTCGATAGCGATGTGTCCCTTCTTTCGGCAAATGAAGCAGTTGCCCTCCTTCTTGAATATGTCGACCTCCTCTTGAGTAAGGCGTCAAATCTCGTACAACTCCCGCGGTCATCAGTCGCTCCGTGCAAAACTTCCTCCGACTCACTGTCGACCTACTCAACTGCCTCTGAAAAGTCGCTATCCTCCTCGGTGACGTCCAGCCGGCCTTTCGAGCGTTGGTTATTCTCAACCTTGGTCTTTGCTGCCTCTGCTCGCAGGGCTGCTTGGATCGCCTCGTGTAGGGTCTTAGGGTCCTTCATGGCAACTTCCTTGTCAATCGAGGGTCTTAGACCGCGTTGGGAATCATGTACGCTATCTTTTTCGTGACGCTGAGGAAACTCCAATAATTCTTTTCGAAAATAATTGGCGTACTTCAGGACCGTAGTTTTCTGTCGCGCCTCGTTCAAATTCAATCTCGCCTATTCCGCCGGTGTTCTTCCGCAGAATTTTAAAAATTCAACTCTCTCTCCATCTCAGAAACTCCGAAAATCCTCCACCGACTTCATCTCTAGTCTCCGCAATTTGGGAGTACCACCACTTCGATAGTGGGCCTTCCAAAAATCGAGGTACCCAGTACACTCCTCTTTGTTTTTGAGGATTGACGTTGTGATACCGAAGATGCCCGCGCGCGTGTATAATCCAGTTTCTAAGCTCGTCGATATTAGTCGTAGTGATACTCTTGATCTTGGGTGGCTTCACGTCGGTAGGCATCATGTTCGGCATCTCACGCGTCCTCTATGATCGTAGTTGCTCTCCTCGAAGAAAAGTCTCCGTTTCTCGGCTTCTATTCACTCGTCCTTCGAAATGTCCGAAACCATTGTCGACGTGATCATGCACTTGACACAGCTCAATCGAAAGAGTGTCAACTCAGTTACATAAACGTTGTAACATCGCGGTGACGTTTACCGACATAGTTCCATCGTAGGGCTCGATCCATGTCGTGCTGCTTGTCTTCCACCATTTTTCGACGTCGATTGTGTCGGCCTCGAAGGCGCCCCCCTTGTCGACCATCGACTTCCTCTAGTAGTCTCTCACCTGCTCGGTTAGACATCTTATCCCGTCTAGCTGTTCCGGGGCTATGAAACCACGTGTAAGGGGCTACTTTGGCTAGGCTAAGTTGGCAACCTTAGACTAATGGTAGACCCTAATCGTTGGATCTAATTACACAGTGTAGAGCGAATTAATTAGATTGTCTTAGGAACATGGTCTCTTACAATCTGAGTGTGGTGTTATTCTCATGTGTACATGTCTATGCTCTCTCCTACGGCCAGTAAGTCCTCGTCCTTAAATATCCACGCCTTATGTGTTCTAGAAACAACCTTAGAACAAGTAGCTTGTGACGCCTATTAACTAAACCGAACTATTACTAGCGATGCATATTGCCTGACGCTAGCTCTACCGACTTATCTTATGTTATCGCACAAGCTCATAGAGCTATCTGGAAAAGGACTATCTAGAAGAGATAATGCTAGTAACTCTGTACTGCCCGGGAAAATACGGCGATACAGTGGTACAATCGTGATGACAATAAAAGAGTCAACAAGTATCGCTAAGATACAAGTACCAATTAGAAAAACTGCGACTGTCAAATCTAGCACTCAAACAAATGGGCCATGATATGACATTGAGTCAACGAGCAAGACTCGACTACTCGGAGACATTCTCTCATGTCGTCGAGCTCAGCACCCTCCGCACGGTCCTAGGCATCGCTGCCAAACGGAACATGCACATGCACTCGGCAGACATCGAAGCCGCGTTTCTCAATGCATACTTCCAAGAGGAGATTTACATGCGCCAACCCACAGGGGAAGAGGATGGAACGACTCGAGTCATGCGCCTCTTCAAGAGCGTCTATGGATTGAGACAAGCCTCGCGCGAATGGTACATGGTTTTTCACCAAGCCCTCTCCTCCCTCGGGCTCAAGCGAGCGACGTTTGACACAAGCCTCTACACGATGAACCACCAAGTGCATGGCATCTGTATTGTGTTGGTTCATATGGACGATATTCTCATCGTCTCGGACTCACTAAAGTGGATTGAATCGGCGAAGCGGGCTATTGGGGAACAAATCCGCATGACAGACTTTGGTGAGGCCAAGTTTATCCTCGGGATGGATTGACATTGTTAAAAACAAAGAAGCATGGACCATGAGTCTCTGCCATGAACAATGCACCAAGGACATCCTCGAGAAGTACGGCATGTTGGACAACACGCCCGCGAAGGTGCCCATGGCACCTACACACCATCGAGACGGAGAAGTCGCATCCGATAAGGACAAGGTGGCCTTGACATCATCGGAACACGAGACATTCCGTGCTATCTTCGGATATGTGAGCTTCCTATGCATGTGTACGAGGCTTGACATTGCATTTGCGATCACCGTCATTAGCAACCGACAGACTGCTCCCACGCAATTGCACATGAAGCAGCTCATGCGTCTGTTGCGCTACCTCAACGGGACGAGACCCATGGGCAAAATCTATGGCATGCCGTCGCAAGACAATGCAGACGACATCAACGTGTTTTTAAACTCAGATTGGAGTACCACCACGCGATCGTAGTCTCGAGAGGTGGGCATGCTTAACGGAGGAGCATTCAGCTAGACCTCCAAGCAACATGAGGTTGTGGCCTTGTCCACCAAAGAGGCAGAGTATGTCGCCGTCAGTCCCGCATGACAAAGCGCGGTACACTTTCGACAGTTGATGCATGACGTCCACCAACGCTAGCACGGTCCTACAACAGTTTATGAGGTCAACGAGGGAGCACTCAAGCTTGCTAACAGCCACATGACCTCAAAGAGGACAAAACTCATCGGCATCAAGCACCATTACATTCGGGAACTTGTGGATGCAAGGACAGTCGCGGTCGTGTAGTGGGCACGGCAGACATGCAGGCAAATCGCCTTAGGAAGGCGCTACCGGAGCCGAAGCACACGATGATCTTCACGCGTTGCATGGGAGCGGCGCCAATAAGCGGAGACTAGTTTGCTTGCATTAATGCCAATGATCTAGAGGGGCTATTATAGTACATCATTATCAATACATGTACGTTCACAATTCTGAACTTTATCAGTGAATACGTATAGTTGACCTAGTACAGATAAACCAGATACCAGCAAAAGTGTCTCTTGGTGCTGTTCAATTCTCTTGCAACCGTCACACAGCGCTGCTGCGCATACACCTGTCGACAAACCTAACATCTCACGGGCACCTCCGATAAGACGTCGTGTTCCGATAGCCCATCCGCCGTAATTATCGTAGTGGTCGGAACATTATTATGCCAATTTGAACAGTATTATTCCGAAATATTACGCAGCTGCTTAAAAAATCATGCTGGCCTTCACTCTGACCATGTACGAGCGTAATAATGCATTCTTGTTCCACGCAATCGTACCGTATATATTTTACGGGTACCAATAAAGTCGCACAGGGATACATTCATATTTCATTATATTGATTTAGGCTTCTGTGCGCCCGTTTTCTTTTCTTCATCCTTGCTGCTGGATTCCACTAATTTCTCTATAAAATATATTTTTATTGATATGCTGTGTACAGGTGGCGTTGTAGCGACTATCGCTATATCTCTACCACGACAACAGATAAAAGGCTGTACTTCGGATTCCAATCTTAGCGATGCTTTGCAGGAAGACAATGCTGTTGATGCTGTGGCATGCCTTCTTTTTCCTTGGGCTTAGGCCGGTGGGTCTTTTCCTTCTTTCTCCTTTTTACTTGGTGGTTTCCTCCGCTTTACTTGTAAGTCATTTTTGAATAAAACCATGGGCCATCTCTTTCACAATGTTCTTTCAATAAGAAAAGGCAGTGGAAACCGCCAAGCAACAGGGAGAAAGGACTAAAGGAGGAAATGAACCACATGCCTAAGCCCAAGAACATGAAGGCATGCCACATCATCAAGCAACATCGTCCTCCTGCAAAGCTTCGCGCGAAGATGGGAACCCAAAGTACCACCTCTTCATCTGTAGTTGCACAAATAGAGCGATATTCTTACATTGGTAAAATATTGGGGTTTAACGGTTTGTTAACGTACCATGTTGAGTCCGCCGTAAGGCAACGCGCGGAGACAAAGCGTCACAAAACGCAGTAAATTGTCCGCGGCGCACGCCCACCTGCTTTACCTATAAAACAGCTCCTCTAGCTGGAAGCAGCCACCTTCTGCCTTTGCGCTCGCTCATTCGGCTCGCGCAACATGCATTGCAGCTCTCGCAGCTGCGCAAAGTGACAACTTACACTCGACCGCGTCTAACACGGCCGAGACTCTTTATCATGCTCAAAATACGATGGCTACGGACAGACAAGTCGACGACAAAATTCGCGACGCGCCGGAATTTGTTACATCAATAGAATTCAAACAACAGAAGCAACGCTTACTCGCTAACGCTGCCGCATTAGAAGAGCGAAATCGAAATTGAAATTGTTTACAACATGTGCCGGCAAACTCGACCGACTGCTGTCTCTCGGGCCACTCTACTTCGCCATTCATGATTTATTAGCAAGTTAGGCCCGGGTCTCTTCGACCAAGTATACCTATCGACACACCTAGCTTCACTGTGTGTCGACGTTCCTCGGGAGTTAAAAAA
>JAPMLY010001614.1:0-20000 GCA_026401115.1 Tetraselmis chui
GCATGGGAGGTGGGGGATCCCCGGATGATGATATGGTTGATGCGAGTGATGCGAACGTGGGCACCGATGCATGAGATGGGATTGGGTCCGGGTGTGATATTTGCCTGGAATTAAACAATGTTTACACATAAATTCGAATGCGTGATCGCTAGTTAATTCATACATATGATATGATGTGATGAATGTGTCAATCCTCTGGTAAATGAATGCTTGGGAGAGCACAAGAATCACGACGGCACGCACGCTTGGTGGTGCGTGAGTGCACTGGTGGGATCCTTGCCGTCTACCATCACATCGATGGGTGGTTCGGTAGCGGGATGCTCTTCATTTAGATGGAATCGCAGTTCTTCCATAGTCGCCTGCTTTGCGTCCAATGCGGTAGCGGTGAAGTTGCACTCGCCGCGATGGTGGCAGAAGAACTCGAAGCACGGGTACTCCGCGTTGTCGAAAAGTAGAATGAATGGCCGTTCGAAAGCGATGGCGAATACCCTAAGGGTGGAATAGAGCATCCACGAGCTTACGGGCAGGATGGTGCCGGGAGAGGGCGGTTCCTCATCGAGAGTGGGCCGTAGCATATTTTGAATCTCGTCGTCTAGGTCGGTAGTGCCTTCGAGGAACAAGAACTCCTTGGAGTACAGCTGCCTAACGTCGCTGTTGTGGAGGAGTTGCGTGGCCGCGAGAGTCCGGATCTGGCTCAACAAGTCCCACGTGTGTCGGTTGTGGGAAATGGACCAGCCGAACGTTGGAGGTGGTATGATGCCCATGGCGACGACCACCGCTGCGAAGCCGCGCGACCCGTCCGCCGGGACGTCTACAATTTGTAGGGCGTTGTCTTGGAGAAAGGCGTCGCGTCCCCGTAGCGTTGGTGTGGGGGTCGGCGAGCATGCTATCGGCGGCGGCGTCGGAAGGCGTCGGACCACTCGGGTGGTAGATGTCGATGTTGGCTGGGCCCGGCGTTTGCGAGGTCGTGACGGCGGAGATGGCGGCCGATGGCGGCCGTGCGCGTCGTTGTCGATGTGAGGAGCCTCCGGCAGGGAAAGGCGATATTGTAGCCCATCGTCGTATGTTGGCGGATTGTCGTTGTGAAGGCTCCGCAGAAGCGCGTCGGAGAGCGCGACCGGGGCGGTGGCATGTGTGTCGGCTGCGAAGCGCAGGAGGGTGGCGGTGTACTCGGCACGGAACATGCGGTCCGTTGCGGTCACGTCGGCGTCGGGCTGCCAAGCTCTGCGCAGGCGTTCTTTTGCTTTTTCCCGCGCGGCTTTGTCAGCGCCGCGGGGCCAAAGGGGTAGCAAGAGGGTCAAGGCGTCGAAGGTGCGAAGGCGGCTCAAAGCGACGATCACGCTCGAAAGGTTTTTGGCACTTTCCCCTATGGAGAACACCTCGTCCACGATGAGCAGACGGATGTCTTTCCATGTCTCTTGAAGATCCAACTTCGCTCGCGTCCCCCGCATCGGCGTGTCGTTTTCCCACCTCAATTTGAAAAGGTCGCTCGATGTGTCGAATACCATGTCAGCGGTGGTTGCTCCGATATCGCCCATGAGGTTGATGACCGCTCGATGGGTGTAGGCGGTGACGGCGATCCATCGCGCGACCCCGTGCTAGTGCGCGAACCACACGATGGCGATGACCGCCGCGCTCTTCCCGGTCCCAGGCGGCCCGATCGGTTTCATCCGCAGGGAGGGCACCGCGGATATGTTGCCCCCGTTGCTCAAGAGGTCCAACATGTATTGGCATCCGAGATGGAGAGTCAGGTGTTGCTCCTTCGCGACGTGAAACAGTTCTGCCGTTTCTTTTATGTTGGGCTTGTGCGGAAGCATGTCCCATGTTGGGCGGCTCGAAGAAGTGGGTGCCGAGGCGCCCGCGACCGGGGTGAATGGCCGCGGCTCAACGCTGACAAAAGTGGTGGAGGCGCGGCCCGAGGCATCGGCCCCATCCCACCCGACGCCGGTTGTGTTGTCGGCTTCACCTTGTCGTTCGTTCGGATGCCTTCTATAGCATCTATATATGTTTTTATTCGTAAGTTTAACGTTTGATCTCGTGTTCGGATGCCGCGTCGGATTTTTTGATATGAAGTTATCCCTAGAGGGGAACGTGATGTATGTCGATGCGTTATATAGAGGGGAGGGGGAGAGGCAGAGGGACATGGGGACGGAGAGGGAGGAGAGAAAAGAAAATAAAGGGGTGTGAGGGGGGGGGGAGAGAGAGAGAGAGAGAGAGAGAGAGAGAAAGAGAGAGAGAGAGAGAGAGAGAGAGAGAGAGAGAGAGAGAGAGAGAGAGAGAGAGAGAGAGAGAGAGAGAGAGAGAGAGAGAGAGAGAGAGAGAGAGAGAGAGAGAGAGAGAGAGAGAGAGAGGGAGGGGGGGGCGGGGGAGAAGAGGGGGAGAGGAAGAGAGAGAGAGAGAGAGAGAGAGAGAGAGACGCGACGCCTTTCTCCAAGACAACGCCCTACGAATTGTAGACGTCCCGGCGGACGGGTCGTGCGGCTTCACAGCGGTGGCCGTCGCCATGGGCATCATACCACCTCCAACGTTCGGCTGGTCCATTTCCCACAACCGACAATGGCTGTACGTTTGGTACGTTTGTACGTTTAGAGAGAGAGAGAGAGAGAGAGAGAGAGAGAGAGAGAGAGAGAGAGAGAGTTTTTTTCCGTATTATTATTTGTTCATAAGCTAGTTATGTAAATAAGTACTTTAATATGATGCAGTTTACTGTATATGGCTCATTCTACGTAAATTTGAAATATCAATCGGCTTTTTAATTATATCAAAGCCAACAAGTTTCTTATCCCTGAAAATGCTGAAAAACGTTCCGAACAATGCAAAATATCTTTACGAAGATACGACGACAGATGCACGAAGTTTTCTGCCGGTACATTTGGTACGTTTTGGTACGTAATGATACGTTTTGATACGTAATAGTACGTTTTGGTACGCAATGGTACGCAATGGTACGTTTTCGTACGTAACGGTACGTTTTCGTACGTAATGATACGTTTTGGTACGTAATGATACGTTTTGGTACGTAATGGTACGCTTCGGTACGTCGGCATGCCGCGTCGGATTTTCTGATATGAAGCTATCCCTAGAGGGAACAGTTGCCATTCCAAAAGTCACCGCAATAAGACGCGAGCAGCTCATCGTTAGGGTAGCTTTAGGGTTATTGTTAGGGTACTGTGTGTGCCGCACAGTGATAGATCTGATGTATGTATAGAGGAGATCCACAATATAGACCTGTACTTTATTTTAGTACTTTCGGAGCGGCCTCAAAACCGAGCTGGCGCTTAGCAATTTCGGTTTCCTGCTCTGCAAGTGGCCTGTCGGTTTCAGTTCGTTGTGAGGCAAGCTACTTTGCGCCTACATCTCGAGCCATATAAACCACGAAACTCACCCAAAATCCGTCACAATAGGCACGAGGTTAACTATTATGAGATTCCTGTATCTATTCTGTCCCCAAATAATAAAATAATAATTTCTAAAAAACTAATTTCTAAAAAACTAATTTCTAAAAATTCGAATTCAAATTCTTTTAATAAATTCTTTTCTGTCTCGTACTGCCAGTACCCGTACTGCCGAACTCTCGGACGACTGCCCGGCAAGTCCCCGTACTTCCAGTACCCGTACTGTCGCACTCTCGGACGACTGCCCGGCAAGTCCCCGTACTGCTACCCCGCAACGCCCCACCGCCGGCCGGCCGGCCGGACCGCCACCGCCTCCGCCACCGCCGAGCAGGAGGATTTAATATCGCAGCACGCCGCTGTACTTTGGTCCTGGCGCGTTCCCCACGCCATTTTTGTAATAAATTCTTTTCTATTTCGTTCTTGTCCCTGCTGCCTCCCGCACGGTCCCCGGCACCTCGGCTGCTCGGCCCGGCACCTCGGCTGCTCGGCTGCTCGGCTCGGCACCTCGGCTGCTCGGTAGTCCCGGCACCTCGGCTGCTCGGCTGCGCTGCCGCAACGCCCAATCCCGGCCGATCGGCTGCCGCTACGCTGTGCTGCGGTAACCCCATCCCGGCGTTGCGGAATGTCGGGCAGGGCGTGCTGTCGCGCGCCGGGCACCTGCAGCTGCGCCTCGGCTGCCCGCCGATGCTGCGCCTCGGCTGCTCGGCTGCTCGGCTGCTCGGCCCGGCACCTCGGCTGCTCGGTAGTCCCGGCACCTCGGCTGCTCGGCTGCGCTGCCGCAACGCCCAATCCCGGCCGATCGGCTGCCGCTACGCCCCATCCCATCCCCGCTGTGCTGCGGTAACCCCATCCCGGCGTTGCGGAATGTCGGGCAGGGCGTGCTGTCGCGCGCCGGGCACCTGCAGCTGCGCCTCGGCTGCCCGCCGATGCTGCACCTCGGCTGCTCGGCTGCTCGGCCAGGCACCTCGGCTGCTCGGCTGCTCGGCGAGGCACCTCGGCTCCTCGGTCAGGCACCTCGGCTGCTCGGCAATCCCGGCTGCGCTGCCGCAACGCCCCATCGGGACCTCACCGCCCAGCGCCGATGGTGCACGCACGCATGCCTCCGCCGACCGCAACCACTCACGCCCACCGCCGAGCGCCGATGCTGCACGCACGCATGCCTCCGCCCTTGCCAAGGCAAAGGCGGAGGGACCCGACCGACAACCCACCACCCCCCCAAAAACAACCCGGTACCCTCCGCAAAGGTTCTAATTATTGTCGCTAAATAGCACCGGTGCCGGTGCACCGCTACCGCTCGCTCCACACCGGGGGGGGCAAGTACCAGTACCAAGTTCTTTTACAAATTCTTTTAAATATTTATATAGCTATACCCCTATACCCCTAAAAACATAGCAAACTTCTAAAATGTCCTGGTACTCGGTACCCTGGTACTCTTCTCTTTTTCGCAAAAAAATAAAGTAAAGAGTACCGGTGCCCGTTGCTAACGCAACACCTCACTCCACACCGGGGCCTCCGCAGAGTACCGGGTTGCACCGCCGAGGCGAGGCTGCACCGCCCAGTGCCTCCGCCGACCGCAACCACTCACGCCCACTCGCCGATCCCCCGATCCACTCGCACTCGCGAAAGGCGCACAAAGCGCGCCCCGACGGTACAATTTTATTGGCTAGTACCCGTACCTCGCAGCACGTGTAAAAATTTGAATTCAAATTATTGATTACATATTGGCCCGACTCCTTGCACTCACGCATGCGCGCGCACGCATCCCTCCGCCCTTGCCGCGGCAAAGACGGAGGGCGCCGCGGCACCCGCCGCTGCAGCCTATATTGCGTACTCAATCGTGAACCGCCATGGGAAAGAGCTACCCCCTGGGTTACTCGTCTCTTTAAATACCGGGACCCCGTTCCTTCGTATCTCGACTCCCGGCGTGTGTTTACTGCGGTGCCAGTCCACATAGAACACCGGCGCGAAGCTGTTGGTGTCGTCCGCCATGGTCCACAATAAACTTCCCACGGAATTTGCAAATGATGCATCTTGGTCGGCAGTGTAAATCCTGTCCGTACCCCATGGGCGCCATATGTCGGCAAACACTGCCTCCCCCCCAAACGAGCTCGAGACCGCCGCCGGGAAAAGAAACAGCTCCGGGTGCGCCGATGGAACCGCAACGTAGAACTCCCACACCGTCGGCGTCGTGTAGCTCCCGGCGGGCTGCGGCCCCGCCGTGTTGCCGCGGGCGTCGATGAGCTCCACCCAAAAGTAGTAGGTCGTCCCGCCCTCGAGCCCGCTCACCGTGGCGGCGCCGTCGAGGTAGCGCTTGATGCCGGTGCCGTGGTCCGTCGCCGCCGAGTTGAGCACCGCGGCGGTGACGTTCGCGTAGTCCGCCGGCACCGCGTCGACGGTGTTGCGGTAGAGCCGCACCTCGGTGACGCCGCTCATGCTTTGGGAGGAGAGTGAGAATTTTCTATCGCGCGCGGGATGTTCGGCGCGCTCTCCTCCAGCCGGGTCATCTCGGAAGACATGTGGCGGAGGAAGTCGCCCTCGCTCGCGTACTCGGCGTCGTGCAGGTGGCGGAGCGAGCACTCCGTGTTGATGTCGCGCACCACCTCGCCGAAGCGCGAGGCGAAGTGGTCGTGCCGCTCCGCCTTGTTCGGCCACTCGAGCCCGCTGTTGAGCGCCGTGACCGACCCCGAGAGCAGCGAGAGGCAGCCGCTCACGATGGCGGGCACGCCGGTGGCGGCCTCCGCGCGGCCGATACCGAAGGTCAGGTTGAGGCAGCCCACGCCGAGCGAGAGGAACAACGTCGAATAGAGCGCCATGTCCGCGCGCGCCTTGAACCGCGCGGCCGCGGCGCCGTGCATTCGCTTCGCCCGCTTCGCGTGCGTGCGCCACTTCTCCAGCAGCGGGTTCTCCACCGTGACGGCGGTGTCGCTGTCGCTCATGTTTTTTTGGAATCACCGAAGAAAAACGGTGCCGGGCGGGGGGGCGCCGGGGGCGCCGCCGCCGCTCACCTCCAGCCTCGCCACCGCGCGCGGGTCCTGCACAGCGTTCCCCAGGCTGTTCTGCCGGATAGAGGTGGTGAAACCGAGCAGGTAGTTGGAGGGCGGGAGGTAGGTGGCGACGTCGGGGCGGGAGGTCTCGGAGAGCCGCAGGTTGGTTTGCAGGAAGGGCATGGCTAGCTAGTTAGTGTCGTAGAAAGAAAGGCGGACGGTGGCGCTGAAGGCGCCGGCGGCGCCGGCCTCCACGCTGCTCTCCGCCAGCACCGGCGGCGCGGCGTCCGTGTCGACGTCCAGCACGGAGTCGACGCCCGTCGGCTGCGCGAACACCTCCACGAAGCCCTCGTGCACGCCGTCCCGCAGGACGCGCCCGGCGAACTCGCCGGTGCCCAGCGTGTGGCGGAAGGGGGCGCCCGGTGCGGGCGTGCTCATGGCGGTATCTGAAAGAATGTCAAGCAAATAATATACGCGGAGGCGGCGTCGGGCACGGGCGGGAAGCCGGCGCCGGCGGTGCGCAGCTGCAGGTCCACCTCGCCGGCCCAGTCGAGCGGCCGCCGGAGGGGGAGGCCCACCGTGTCCTCGTGCACCCCCTTGAGGCTGAGCTTCTGCCCGGCGAACACCGCGCCGCCGGCCGACTCCGTGCCCGGCAGGTAGGCCAGCACGCTCAGGTGTTGGAAGGGGTCGTCCACGAAGGTGGTGCTCGTGACCGCGACGCCGTAGCTGCCGGCGGCGCCCACGAGGCGGACGAGCGAGCAGTGCGACACCGCCACCTGCCACCGCGCGCCCTCGCCCTCCTCCCGGTCGGTCCGGAAGGTGCGGAAGTCCACCGGCACGCGGTCGCTGCCGCCGCGCGACAGCAGCCAAACGTGAAAGAAGGGGGCGCTGCCGTGCGAGGCGAGGGGGCGCTCCGGATCGTCCGCTTCAGTCCAGAAGACTAGGCTGAAGGTGAAGTCCGTGACGACGTCCGGCTCCCACCGCTGCACGCTCCTCCGCGTCACCGTCGGCCCCTGCAGGAGGTAGAACGACATGTCGCCGCGCACGAGCCGCGAGCCGTCGCACAGCCCGGCGCACGCGCTGCTCTGCACGTAGGGGCTGTCCGCCATCTCGCCGTAGACGTTGTCGCCGCCGCGCGACTGCAGCAGCGCGAGCACCGCGTCGTTGTCCGCCGGCGCCCAACTCTTGAAGGTGTTGGACTGCTGCACGGACGGCGAGCACAGCAGCAGCGAGAGCGGCGCCGGCGCGATGCCCTGGAAGCCGCTCACCGGCGTGCACCACTCGAGCGCGAAGCGCACGCGCGGCTGGCCCTGGAAGCCGCTGCCGTTCTGGAAGGCGGGCGTGCGCACGGTGAAGGCGGCCGCCGTGCCGCCGAGGCGCTCCTGCGAGCTGACCACTATCCTGCGGCGCGCGGCCGGCATGTTGCTGCTTTTTACCTAATAGAAGACATTTACAAGCCCGTCGGCCCCCACCATTATGAAGGAGTCGTAGTGGCTGAAGACGTCGACCGTCATGCTCGTGGTGAGCTGCTGGTTGAAGGTCACCATGAGGTGCGAGACGGAGGTGCTCACGTCCACGCCGTTCTGCGAGAGCGCGCTCTTGTGGCTCTGCGACTCGAGGTCCAGCGCGATGAGGTACTTGCCAGTCGCTTGCGTCCAGCCCGCGTGGTTGATAATGCCGTGGGAGTCGACGGCGCCGAAGGCGTGGAAGGCCTTCTGCAGCTCGGCGTACGCCTCCGCGTTCGAGCTCACCTCCTTGCTCGGAGTGAGCACCCCGTTGACGGAGAACTGGAAGCGGCCCGTGTCGCCGATCGGGTTGGCTCTCTGCGACACGTACCGCGCCAAGTCGTAGTCGGCCTCGTCTTTGCGGAATATCGCCATGAGCGTCTTCAGCGAGCGGAAGGGGCTGCTGAAGCTCATGGACATCGACCCGCTGCCGGACGGCGCGATCCACCGGTGCTGGCTGTAGGTGTGGAAGGGCACCACGATGCCCTGCGTGTTGGCCTCGGCGATGGCGCGGTCGACCGCGGGGTCCAGGTGAATCATTTCAGCAACGTATTCGAAGTCGGACAACGACCACGGGACGTTCTCAAACTGCACGCGGTTCAGCTCGCCGAGCGTTAGCTCCAGCACGAGGTGCGTGCGCGCCATGGCCCCGACCGGCAGGTATTTCTGCTGCAGCGTGCCCAGCACGCCGGACACGAGCGGCAGGCAAAAGACGCGGGAGGCGCCGCCGTTGACGGACTGGAGGTAGCCCTCCGCGATAGAGCCACCGAGCACCAGCTGCGTCTCGCTCACGCTCGTGTCGATGAGCGCCTGCACGAGCGCGTTGTATTCCTCGACGTTCTCCAGCACACCTCCCCCGGCGCCTCCGGACGCCGACACCTTGAGGCTGCGGAACAGCCCGTGCGCGGTGCTGTCCATCTGAAAGGCGTCGTTGACGTCGATGGCGAGGTTGTTCAGCCTGAACTTGATGTACGACTGCCGGGTGTTCAGGTACTCCCCCCTGTTGCCGGTAGGGACAACTAGGCGAATAGTGTTTCCCGGCGCGAAGCCGCTAGACCCGCCGTTCTCCGGGTAGATGTGCACGCGGCTCTTCGTCGCCGGAGCCGCGCGGGGCTTGTTGCCATAGACGAAGGCGTCGGACAGCGACGAGCGCGCGGTAGATTGCATTGTGGGTTTTAGTATCGTCTCAGAAAAAAAAGATTAGCCTCCTCCTCTCTCAATCTGAGACCGTAGCTGCCCCCGCATCTGCCCGTAGGCAGCTCGCACAGCGTCCGCGTGGCCCTTGACGGCGGAGGCGTCCACCCGCCCGGTGGTCAGCGCGCCCTCGACGCCGCCCGCAATGCCGGCTATGCCCGTCGCCACGGCCCCGGCGGACGCGAGGCCGGCGCCCAGGGCGGGATTGAACACCGCGACGGGCGCCGCTGCGCTCAGCAGCCATCCCCCCACTTTGCTGCCCACGCTGCGCACGCCGTGCGCGACCTTCCGGGCTATCTCCGCCTTGGCCTTCTTCCTCATGCCGCGCGGGACGGTGACGCCCAACTCGGCTGCCTGCTCCAGCATCGACTGCACCGTCTGCGTGCGGTCTGTTAGCCGCTCAACCATCTCCTTGGTGATTTTATCGTCTTGCATGACCAGATCCCTCATTTGTTCAAGTATGCTCTCCGTCTGGGAGGACCGAGGGTCGGTCGGCACCAAGGCTGGGCGTGGCGGCGTCGGCACTGCCTCCGGCATCCTGCGCGACACGGGCGGGATGGTGGACGCTGCGCGCTCCAATGGCTCGTGCCTCTGCAATGCGGCGGTGCTAGTCCCCACTGACCTCGACTCGCTCGCCGCTGCTGCTGCCGCTGCGGGCCGCTGCCAGTAAACGTTCGGTGGGGGCTGCTGCACGACGACGGGCGCCGGCGCCGGCGCTGCGATGCCCATAGTCCACCCTCGGGTGAATGGCTCCGCCTGCGGCGCTGCTGCTGCTGCTGCGCCACCGCCGACGCGCTGCACCACGTTCACGCGCACGCTCTGCCTCGCGCCCCCCGCTGCGCGTCGCCGGCGAGGGGGGGCTCGAGGCTTGCGTGCCGCTTGCTTCTTGGCCTTCTTGCTGCTGCTGCTGCCGCTAGCCTTCGCCGTTTGTCGGGCGGGCATGTCGGCTGTCGCTCTCCTGTATAGCAATACGGTCGAAATTTTTGTAGACTTCGCCCGTGCCGGTGTCGGCGAAAAGGAAGTTGTACGGCCTGTCGAACACGTAGCGCATGAGCGCCTCTGCCTCTGTGCGCTCCATCGCTATCAGCTCTTCAAAGATGGCCGAGGCCTCTTTTTTGTTTCGAGGCTTGAACAGCAGGAAGTGGCTCAGCGTCTTTCGGAGCGACAGCGGCGCGGCATTGTAGGACTGCACGAGCAGCAGGATGGACAGGCGGTAGTGGCGCCGGTTGTAGATGAGGTCGCGCAGCGCCCGCTGGATGTCGGCGTCCTTCAGCGCTGCGGTCACGTCGTCCAGCACCAGCAGGCTGCTCATGCCCTTCTCCGCCGATGCCCTCACCGCCTCGCGCACCCCGTCCAGCGTCGGCCAGTCCAGCTCGGCGTGCATCTTGTCGTGCCGGCGGAAGATGTTATTTTTCAGACTGGCGACTGAGTGCGGCGGCATGACGACGTGCACCGCGTGGAACGCCCGGCGGTACGCCTGCTTGCTGGACAGCAGATTGATAAGCATCGAAGTTTTTCCAGTGCCGGCGCTGCCGATGATAGCGAGGAAGAAGGGGCGGTCGGGCAGCGGCGAGACTATCTGCTCGTGGATCTTCCGGTCGCACAGGAACGCCGGCGGCTTCACTCGGAAGGCTGACTTGTCTTCGATGGCGAAGCGCATGTTGCAGCAGCAACAGCCTTCGCTCTTCTTTTAATTACGCGTCTGATTTCTTTCGGCGCTACGCCCCACGTCGCAGCCTCCAGCACCGCGTACTGCTCCTCGCTTAACCCGAAGCCGTCGAAGTGCTCCTTCCACCACGCCACCGTGCCGTAGGACGCGTCAAGGGGGAACCCTTCCGGCGGGAGCGGCGCGCACGGGCCGACGCTGGACACCGCATCTCCGCTCGCGACCGCCTCCCCCTCGTCGTGCAGCACAGGAGCAGCAGCAGCAGCAGCAGCAGCAGCAGCAGCACCACTAGACACCATAGCTCTATTTTATTTTCTACTGCAAAAAGAAAAAATGGTATGGGACGGTGCAGCGATCTCGAGCGCGGCGACGACAGTGACGGAGACGGTGCAGGGCAGCCCGATGCTGCGGTACCTCGCGGTGTTCGGCGGGGTGCTGTGGCTGGTGGAGCGCTTCCGGCCGCAGCGCCGGAGGAGCCCGAGCCCGCCGAGCCCGAGCCCTCCGCAGCAACAGCCGCTGGACCGGAGCCCTCCGCTGCTGCGCCCCCGCCGAAGCGAGTAGCGAGCGAGAAGATGAAGGCTGCGCTGCTGCGAGCGCGCACGGCGAAGGCGGAGAAGCGGCGGCAGCGTAGTCAGGCAGCCCTAGCACAGCAAATATTCTTTGACATCGTGTAATTGAGTCACGCGTGCAATGCTGCAACAAGTGTACCTCGACACTGCATACGCCGACGCTACGCTCGCGGATGGCACGCACGTCTTTGCGCTGCGCGACCCCATCACCGTGCCCGAGCGCCACTCGCTGCAGGTGCGCCTGCTGAACGCATATCTGCCGCACAGCTACTACAGCATCTTTGAGGACGTCGACACGCTCGTTCTGGCCTACGACGACGGAGGCGAGGAGCGGGCGCCCGACGTCACCGTCCGGCTGCTGCACGGCAACCGATCGGTGGACGACATCGTGGCCTACCTGAACGACGGGCGGCTACAGGACTACGTCGCGAGCTACGACGAAAACACCAACCGCCTGACCCTGGAGGGCACGGACGACGCCGATGCGGTGCTGGTGGTGAAGGCGGGCACCACATGCCAGCGGCTGCTCGGCCTGCGCGTCGGCGACAGGGCCACCCTGTCGGACGACTTTCACTTCCGGCTGACAGGCAGCAGCGTCGTCGATCTCACCCGCACCAGCTCCGCGTTTGTGCACAGCAATCTGCTGACACAGAACAGGGATCCACGCACGCGCAGAGTGGGCGACATCCTCGGGAAAATACCGTCCAGCGCGCAGTTCAACGAGATAGACCACTACACGGCGGATGCCTATGTCTCCGTGGCCAACCGCTACCTCAGCTACGTGAGCCTGCGCCTCAGCGACGACGACGGGCGGACGCTCGACCTGAACGGCGGGCGGTTCACCGCCACGCTGAAACTTTCCTTCGATAGAAGCAACGAGCAGCGGGATGAACCAGTCCCGGCAGGTGGTGTCGCCGCTGCAGCTGAACGGGAGGCGGGCGGTGCAGGTCGACCTCAGTCGAATAGAATTGCTGTTCCAGGAGCTGGCGGCGCGGGTGACGGTGGAGGAGGCGGAGAACGACCGGCAGGACGGTGAGCTCGAGCTGCAGGGCGCCGAGCTCGAGCAGCAGGGCGCCGACCTCGAGTCGCTCAGCGCCACCGTCCTCGGCTTCGCCGACGAGGTCAGCACGGACGCCATCTCCGCAGCCACCGATGGCGGAGGCGTCTCCGTCGGCGCATCGCTGCTGCCGGAGCCGGACACAGCCCTCGGCAGCGAGACGCACGAGTGGGCGGACCTTTTTGCCGCAGATGTCACGCTGGACGGCGAGAGCCTGACGGAGACGCTGCAGGCGCTGCGGGACAGCATCGCGGCGGTGGACCCCGAGCATCCCTCCACTGTCTCGCTAGAGCGCATCGACGAGCTGAACTGGACAGAGGGCATCGTGGTGAACGGCGACCTCATCCCGCACGAGGAAAACCCCGGCTTCCCGTTCCAGCGGGTCGGCGCGCCCGTCAAGCCGTGGCTGGAGGGGCACTTCGTCAGCATCTACGCTGACAACATCTTGGCGAGCGACGCCGATGGCGGGCAGCGCCGCGTGCTGCTGGAGGGCGACCCATCGGCGGTCGGCCCGCAGGGCCCGCAGGGGCCACAAGGCGAGCCAGGGCCACAAGGCGAGCCAGGAGCACTGGGGGCCAGCATCCCAGGCGCTCAAGGAGACAGAGGTCCGCGAGGGTTCCCGGGAGCGCAAGGCCCCCCCGGTGCCGACGGGGAGGACGGAGCGCCAGGCCTCCCGGGGGCCGACGGGCAGGACGGCGCGCCAGGCCTCCCGGGGGCCGACGGGGAGGACGGAGCGCCAGGCCTCCCGGGGGCCGACGGGCAGGACGGCGCGCCAGGCCTCCCGGGGGCCGACGGGGAGGACGGAGCGCCAGGCCTCCCGGGGGCCGACGGGGAGGACGGAGCGCCAGGCCTCCCGGGGGCCGACGGGCAGGACGGCGCGCCAGGCCTCCCGGGGGCCGACGGGCAGGACGGAGCGCCAGGCCTCCCGGGGGCCGACGGGCAGGACGGAGCGCCAGGCCTCCCGGGGGCCGACGGGCAGGACGGAGCGCCAGGCCTCCCGGGGGC
The DNA here is from genome assembly GCA_026401115.1 of Tetraselmis chui. NCBI lineage: Eukaryota > Viridiplantae > Chlorophyta > Chlorodendrophyceae > Chlorodendrales > Chlorodendraceae > Tetraselmis > Tetraselmis chui. Next base: position 13,376 of record JAPMLY010001614.1, read on the forward strand.
CGACGGGCAGGACGGAGCGCCAGGCCTCCCGGGGGCCGACGGGCAGGACGGAGCGCAAGGTCCGCGAGGCTTCCCGGGAGCGCAAGGCCCGCCCGGTGCCGACGGGCAGTCGATCGTAGGCCCGCCCGGTGCCGACGGGCAGTCGATCGTAGGCCCGCCCGGGGCCGACGGGCAGGACGGAGCGCAAGGTCCGCGAGGCTTCCCGGGAGCGCAAGGCCCCCCCGGTGCCGACGGGCAGTCGATCGTAGGCCCGCCGGGCACGACGTCGTGGGGCGGGCTGACGGGCATGCCGGCGTGGGTCTCCAAGTTTAGTTTTTCGGAAATCGGGCAGTTCATGGACCCCGCCGAGCAATCTAACTTCGACGTCGTGCTGAGCGACTCGTTCACGCCGTCGGCGAACTCGACGTTCAACCTCGGGCAGGACGGTCGCCGGTGGCGCTTCGGCTACTTCCAGCGCGTGCGCATGTCCGGCAACGTCCCCGAATATGAAGACGAAGCTATACCTTTTCACTTCCTGCGTTCCTACGTTGCGGAAAACGCCCGATGGTGGGACCTTCCAGGACGGCCTGGCTGGAGCAACTATTTCAGCCTGGTGACGCCGACGATGCTGTCGATCGGTAGCACTAGTCTGAAAACCGGCGAAATTATCCCCAACGGGCCGAACATGTTTGACCTAGGCACTGCCGATACGCCTTGGAAGCACATCTTCACCGTGGCCTTGACCGCCTTGGTGTTCCGGACGGAAGCTCTCGTAGTGGAGACTAGCGCTAATTTCCGCGGCATCCGTCTCCAGCAAGTTGGCGCACCGACAGCCGACGCCGACGCTGCCACTAAGAAGTATGTGGACGATGCCGACGCTGCCACCCGGGCGGACGTGAACAATAAGGACGCGGCCACCCGGACGTACGTGAACGCCAAGGACACGGCAACGCGCACGTACGTCGACAACAAGGACGCGGCAACGCGCACTCTTTGTCGACGCCGTGGACACGCGGCTAACGGACTACAACTCCACATTCAAGTTCACTTTGGCGGGAGCGCTGCGTGAGCCCGTATTGACCGTGATGACGGTTGGAGTGGCGGCAATATCAAACCCCCCTAATAGCGGCCTGATATCGTTTAACAACATTACCTCCACCATGCGCGACCCCTTTGTTCCCGCCTACGATTTCGGCGACCCGCGCATCGAAGTAGAAGTTTTATCGCCGGACCGTGGCTCGATGATCCAGCGGAACATTTTTGTGCAGAGTGTGGATGACAGCAGCGTCATAGGACAAAAGAAGTACACATACATTAACACGGGGATCGAGGTGAGTTTCGACACGGGCCCCATTTTGCGAATATCGGTGTCGCGGACCGTTCGTATCGACGGCGAAAATGTGCGCTTCCGGATTGGCACTCACGCTTACCGGCACGGCGCTGGCCAAGTACAAACTATAGTCGTGTGAAATTCTAGCCGCGGCGGCGGCGCCCGGTGGCGGCGCGCTTCTGCTGCGCCGACTCCACCGCCCGCTGCGTGGGCACCCGGTTGCGCGCCGGGCGCCCTCTGGAGGTGCGCTGCGGCGGCGGTGGCGGGGGCGGGGTGGCCGGCTGCTCGGGCGCCGGCGCCGGGGCGGCCTCCTCCTTCTTCTTCTTTTTGGGTGCACGGCGGCGGGCGGGGGCGGGGGCGCTCGTGCTAGCCCTCGCGTTGCTTGCACGCCGCTCCTCCAGCGCAGCGCTGTCCTCCTCTTCCTCGATGGGCTGCAGCGCCGCGGGGGTCGCCGCCGGGCCCGCCGCCGCCACCGGCACGCCGGTTCCGCTCTTGGTGGCGAGAGGGCTGTCCACCGTGTCGAAGGTCTTCCGGAGGTACCCGATATTGACGTCGCTGGCGTGGTTGAAGAAGCCGGCGATCTGTTCGCTGATTTGCGTCGCGGTGAGAGACGGCTTGCGGCGCGACATCTCGCGGTGCTTCCAGGTCACTTGGGCATGGCGCACGTCCAGCGGGGTGACGGAGGTGTCGATGAGGCGGCCGTTATTGAGCTGCCGGAACACGAGCCCGGCGGCGGTGAAGCCCCTCTTCACCTTCGGCCCGGCGGGAAGCGGCAGCTGCCCGTCCTTCTTGCGCCCGACGCCCACCAGCCACTTGCGGCCGGCCTCCGGGTGGCCCGGCGCGAGCGTCTCGTCCACGGCGGCCTTGATGTCCGGGTGCTGCGAGAGCTTGAAGGAGTAGGGCGTGCCGAAGCGGCTCTTGTCGGTCTTGAAGTGCGCGACGTAGATTTCGCCGGTGCCGCGGTTTTACCAGTCGGCGCGGGAGGGGTCGCCGACCGCCGGGTCGAAGCGCCGGCCGTCGTCGGCGCGTATCTCGATGCCGCCGAGGTTGTCGCGCAGCCCGAGCAGCTTCACCTGCAAGAAGGCTGCCAGCCAGACGGTGGAGGGGCCGAGCGCCGCCTTGATGCGCGGGAGGTAGCGGACGAGCATTTCGTAGCTCGGGACGGCGTGGAGCTCGCTCTTGCTTTTATTGCGCTGCACCTCCTTGTCCGCCTGCAAGGCCTGCAACATTCCGACCTCGCCCTCGCCGAACGTGCCTCGGTAGGCCTGGAGGACGGCCGTCCCGAGGGAGTTCCGGAAGGCGCCCCACGCGCCGAAGGTGGTGGCGATGTGCCCGAGCTTCACCGAGTACGTCTGCGTGACCTGCTTGAGCGCCGTCGATTTGGTGCGCGCCCGGGAGCGCGCGCCGGCGACGGAGGTTGCCACCGCGCCGCTGGACACCTCCTCGTCCTCGTCGTCGTCGCGGCCGGCCACCGCCCCGACGGCGCTGTCCACCGCGGTGGCGTCGGCCTGCACCTGCACGTCGCTCTTGGAGTACCGGGCGCGCAGCCACGCCATCACGCGCTCCGCGTCGCGCAGGACCGGGACGGCGTTGTCCTCGGGCTGCGCGCCCGCCATCTCCTCGCGCAGCTGCCGGAACGTGCGGCGCACGGCGTCGAGGTAGCCGCGGGAGTAGTTCTCCGCCACGAGCTGGCCGTCGCGCATCACCTTGCGCGCGGAGTTGCTGCCCATGTTGTGCTTCTGCACGCCGGCGCTCCAAAAGGTGTCGATCTGCGCCCAAGTGATGGGCGTGTTGGTGCCCTTCTCCGGCGTGTCCTCAAGGTCCTGAGGGTAGTCGGGGCGGGGCGGCGGCACCGGCGCCGGGGCGACCTGCACGCGCGGGAGGTTGATGGCCGGCAGCGGGGTGGCGTTGGCGTACACCGGCCGCAGGTCCACGCCGTGGATGTGCTCGAGAAGTTGGCGGAAGTTGGCGTCCATCGAGCGGATGCGGTTCACCTCGCGCTCGCCCCAGCGGTAGGCGGCGAGCGTTTTGGCATTCGGCTTTTTCCCCTTGAGGATGTTGCGGACGTTGGCTTTCAAGCGCTGCGCCTCGACGTTGGCGGCGTAGTGCGCCTTGGCGCGGGCGCGCTTCTTCTCGGGCGAGTCGGGCATGTCGGTGGGCTTCTTGACACCACAGGAGATAATATTTCTTTCTGTCCCGAACGCGGCTGAAACGCGCGGCAGGAGAAAATAATTTCTCTTCTTGGGGGAAACCAAGCGAGCGATGGCGTCCTCCGAATATGTTGAGCGGCTGACCGCCGGCGAGCTGATGCGCATAGCAAAAGTACACCTGCTTTACCTCGAAAAGGACCGGGAGCGGAGCCGCCGCTACTACCAGCGCAACGCGGAGGCGCGGAAGGCCACCAACCTCGAACGCTACCACCGGAAGCAAGCGCAGAAGCGGGCGAAAGCGCAGGCGCAGGCAGAGGAGTCCGCGTAAACGCGGGTGGGTGCGTTTGGGACAGCCACAGATTATTTTCTCCGTGGTATTGTAAATCATCAGCCATGGCTCTCTCCGTCAAGCTCGTTACCCTCAACAAATGGACTCCCGTGGAGTCGGTGGCGCCCGAGGCGCTCGCCGAGAAGCTCTACGCTGACAACGTCAGCCGCGAGCTGCTCGAGGACGACGTCAAGACTAAGCTATTTTTGGACTACGAGGTGTACCGCGACGCCGAGCCGCCGGAGATGGAGAAGAGCCTCATAGCGGGCGACGTTCATCAAGAAACGAATATGCTGAAGCATATGATCATTGGGCACTGGGAAATGATGGAGCTTCCGGAGCTGCAGCTGACGTACAAGATCGCTACTCGACACGGCGCGACGCCCGACGGCCGCTACAAGCTATCCTTCCGCCCCTTCTTCTCCGGCCTCGCCGTACCCTTCACGGCGATCCCGCAGCTGCTGGACGCGGCGTACGCGAACCACCCGCACAGGGACATCCAATGGGACATGTCCGTTTACTCGCGGCGGCGGCTGCTAGCGTGCGTCAACGGCCGGAAGGACGCGGCGGACGGGCGGCTGCTCACGATGGAGCGGCCGGACGACGACGTGAAAGACTACGTCGCGCAGGTGGTGGAAGACGACTGGCAAGAGTTCAGTCCGCCCCCCGTGTCCCAGCCGGTCGCGAGCAGCCCGCAGCAGCAGCAGCAGCAGCCCGCGGCGAGCTTAGCGAACGTCGCCGTGCTGCTGCCTCTCATCAAGCGGTCGGACGACCGGGAGCGGTGGATGCGGGTGGGGTTCGGGATCGGCAACGAGTGCGGGCGCTCGGCGGACGGACTGGAGTTGTACAAGGAGTGGTCGCGCGGCTGCCCGGCAAAGTTCGTCGAACGCGAGTGCGAGAAGGTGTACTTGTCGGCCAACGCCGGGCGCGGCGCCACCGTCAACATAGGGAGCCTCCACCACTTTGCCAGCATTGACTCGCCGGACGAGTACCGGGAGTACCGAGCGGCGAAGGCCGCCCTCCGGTCTAGCCACGCGCCGGGCTCGGAGTTCCCCTTCGCCGTGCCCCCGGAGAAAGCTGCGGCGCCGGCGAAGGAGCCGGCGGCTTGGTCGATGGCGGCCTCCTCCACGCTCAAGAGACTTGACGACGTGCAGGCGACGTACGCCTTTATCGAGTGGCTAGAGGACAACGGCTACCGCGCGGTGACATGCAACGGGACGCTGTACGTGTACGACCCCGCGGACGGCTGCTACCGCGACCGGACGAACATGGATGGGTTTCGCAAGCTCATCGAAAGGGCGACGGCCTACGTCGGCGTGCACGCGCGCTTCGTGACCATGATCCGCCGGGTGATGGACCTGATCCGCGATTTCGTAAAGGATGACCCCCGCTTGTTGATTGACGCCGAGGTGTCGGGCAAGGGCCGCGTCGCGTGGAACAACGGTGTGTACGACCTCCGCACGCAGACGTTGCTGCCCTTCTCCCCCGACATTGTCGTCTTCTACAAGCTAGGTCACGACTACCCGACGACCGACGAGGCCCGGAGCAAGGTGGAGGCGGTTGTCGCCGAGGTTCGCGAGCGCATAGTGGACCGGCTGTGGGGCGACAACGCGGAGTTCGTCCTTCAGAGCACCGCCCGGAGCTACGCCGGCGCCGTGGAGGACAAGCGCTTCTTCTGCGTCGTGGGCAACGGCAACAGCGGGAAGTCCGGGTGGATGGAGTTGAACGCTAAAGCTTTCGGCGACTACAAGGGCTCGATCGCAAGCGCCAACCTCATCTACTCCGGCAGCAGCTCCGGCGACGCCGCGAAGGCGATGTCCTGGATGGTGGCGGCCCGGAACCACCGCCTGCTGGCCACCTCGGAGCTGAAAATGGGGCCGGGAATCAAGATTGACAACAACACCATCAAGGAGCTCTCCAGCGGCGGCGACACCTTCTCCGGGCGGCAGAACCACCGGGACGAAATGCAGTTCAAGATGCAAGGGACGGCGTGGATATTCGCAAACGACATGCCCGAGATAATGAACCTCAAGACCGACGACGCCACCCAAAACCGGGTGGTGTTCATCGAGATGACGGAGCGCTACCTGCTGGGCGAGAAGTACGAGGCCTTCAAGCACCTCACTTGCGTGCACAAGGGCGACGCCGGGATTGGTGACTTCATACAGCGCGCGGACGTGGCGCCGGCTTTCGCGTACATGATTTGCCACGCCTACGTCGACCAACGCCCGGCTTTGACGCCGTCTATCGTCGAGTACACGAAGATGTGGTGCCAAGGGGATGAGGACGCGGTAGAGGGGGTGAGCGATTGGCTAACGCTCGGCAACCCGGGCGACTTTGTGAGCTGCCGGGAAATCGCCGCCGCCGCGAAGGAGCGCGGGCTAGACATCTCTAGCACCAAGCTCGGCTCCATCATTCGGACCGAGCTCGGTGTCACTTCAGCTAAGAAGTCCATCAATAATAAGAAAGTGCGCGGCTACTCGGGGCTTCGCATCGTGAGCGACGACAGCTTCCGCGAGTAAACGGGGCGGAGGGATGCGTGCGCGCGCATGCGTGAGTGCAAGGAGTCGGGCCAATATGTAATCAATAATTTGAATTCAAATTTACGGGTACTAGCCAATAAAATTGTACCGTCGGGGCGCGCTTTGTGCGCCTTTCGCGAGTGCGAGTGGATCGGGGGATCGGCGAGTGGGCGTGAGTGGTTGCGGTCGGCGGAGGCACTGGGCGGTGCAGCCTCGGCGGTGCAACCCGGTACTCTGCGGAGGCCCCGGTGTGGAGTGAGGTGTTGCGTTAGCAACGGGCACCGGTACTCTTTACTTTATTTTTTTGCGAAAAAGA